>ML387846.1:0-69203 GCA_005239525.1 Nicotiana knightiana | reverse complement strand
CAGCCTACATTACAACCAAATAAAGTCCTACTTGATCCTAGACTGAATGAGCTCGATTAGTAGAGTAGTACACTACGGGCAAGCCTATGGTGCATCTTTTGTGGCATATGAATGTTATTTCTGAGAGAGAGAATTCTTTATATCTTGAGTTCCTAAGTGTTCTTAACTTTTATTGTGTGGAACTACTCTCTTTTGTTTTGCGAGGGCACTTGATTCATGAAGGAAAAGTAATGTCTGTGACCTCTATGTTAGAGTAAGTGGGCGAGTTGTGAATAATGCGTGGTACTTGTAAGTCAAATCTTGAGGTGAATATGTTACGCTTTTTTGCTTATATATATTATGTATTCTTGGTGTGATGAATTAGGAGAATTGTTTAAAAATGTCGCTTATATTGCCCCCAACTTTTATGAAATACAAGATGCTCATTGACTGATAAGAAAGCTATTTCCACTTAGACAATTTCAGATATTCAAGGATTGCACGTTCTATTCTAGATTAAGAAGGTCTAATTTAGGGAATTATCGATAGGCTAACGGAAAGACTTCTTCCCTGCATTCCTTCCTTTACAAAAAAAGAATATTAGTTTGGGCTGGCGATCCGACCAGTCCCGATAAGTCGTAAATGACGGCTCGAACCTACGGGTTCGGTCAAATTACCATTTTTCCCTCAAAAATCAAATTTCGAGGTTTCGGGTCGTCCTTGCTTCTCGCAAGAACGGCTCCTCGGTGGAGGATTAGAAGCGCTGGTCCCCTTCGGTCAACTTGCTTGTGCCTACTGTTACCTACCGTAGGACCTCCGTCCCCGAAGCAAAGAACCCGGAAACTATTCTAGGAGAAGTTCGAATATGTTCCGTTCGGATATTGATTGGTCTTGGTTTGACATGGTTTACGCGTTACTGGTTCCCGGAAGAGTTAATATCTCCATTAGCTAAACAACTTCTCACTAACGGCAGAATCATGAGCTTCCTCACTCGACTCTAAACCAAATTAAAAACACTCGGCTATAGGATCAATCCTTCACTCCTGAAGGGTAGGTTCCATACCGACAAGACCTCTTATCCCAGAATCCGCTCATTTCACACCAAATAAAGCAGAGGTGCGAAGCGAAGGTGCGGTCCAGCTGCAGGAAAAACCAGTCGCAGAGACAAATTCAAAGAGATTCCCGCCTCCGGGCGGGGGTTCCCCGCGGGGCTATTACACGTATTCCCCCCGGGGGTTTGATTACTCGAGGACAAGCAATGGTTTAGGTGTGGGTGTTTATGATAGGCTATAATTACGTATTTTCGTCTCTTATTACACTCTAATTTACTGCACTTTAATTGAGTTTGAGCTTTAATCGCTAGTGTTTTACACTAATTGTGTATTTTATGCCTTGTAGGGGTGATTCGGAGCTATGTAGATGTTATGAAATGAATTCAGGTAATTTGGAGATTTGAAGTCTGAGTAAAATCCCAAGGAATCAATCCGGGATCGTGTTCGGGGATCAATGGATGATAGTTAAGAACGAACGAAAAATCGAGTAGGCATATTGTATACTGTCTAGGAAAATGCACATAATTTTTCACTCAGAACTCCAGTTGGGCTCCACAATATATGGTTGGAACGATAACTCAAAGGGATACAATTTTGTTTTTTATGATTTCCCAAATTACAAATAGAATAGGGTGAATATTCATAGCAAGTGAGAGTCCGCGCACTGTTCGGGAAAAGTGTTTTTCATGTAGGCGAAGTTGTATGTGTTTTGGCCCGACCCTACTTGGTATATATACATAGAATTTTTATTTTTTTTTTAATTTTGACACACTTTAGGCCTAAGGAGGCAAGAACACACTAAGAGCAATTCTTCTACGAGTTTTGCACTTCCTTCTTCCTATTTCCATTATTGGTTATGAATTCTAGTATTTTAGTTATGAATACTATTATGAATAGCTAATTTCTTATCTAGGTTTTTGATGGAACCTCTTGGAGGATGAATTCTTGTTATGTTTTAATATAATTTAACCTTTGAATTTGTCTATTTGTTCAACTACGTGCTTATTTCAATTGACTGAATGACCATCGATTGACTGTGCCTATTTATTATGTGTTTCTTGAGAAAGGATACATATTTAGGTGGTTGCTGAACAACGTCACTGCTAACGTATGTGAGAAATCAATACAGCAGGTTTAAATGTAGGTTTAGAAATACAAAGCCTTGACGTGGTCATAATGAGCGATTAGATAAAGCCAACTAGCGTAGTTCGAGAGAATATGTCTAGTAATTTGTTGTAGTTGCTCGAGAGAGAATTACGGCACCTAAAGTACTCACGATCAGTAGAGAATACATAGACGAAATTGTAGGGAACATAGGGGGAAGGATTCCAACATATGGGAAAATCATAACTCTAGACCTCCTTAATTTAGTCTCCAACCCTAAGTATATTCAGTTGTTAATTTACTGCTTTAGTTTGTTAGTCAATTAGTTAAATATAAGAATCTTAATATTTATAACTTAGTAATTGTTCGATCTTGTCTTCTTAGTGATACTGAACAGTTATAGAGAAACCTTAGTTCTCTGTGGGATTCGACTTCGGACTTTTAGACTGGATTATATTTGCAGCGATTGCTTATCCTTTTTAGGACTAGAGTTGGGCATGCTCATGCGTCATCTTGGATCATTGCATACGCATACTTGAGGTATATCTGCTGCTGTCTGCAAACCTTGAAGTCCCCTTCCTCTTCCATTTGTTATTGTTAATCTCCTTTGAAAAAGTTGTAATTATTTTAGACTCTGTTTGTAGAACTTCTAGTTGCTCGTATACTCATGACTCCACATCTTTGGGAGTAGATATTGTCACCATAACTTATGTTGGTACTGTATCAAATTGGGTTTCTATTTCTCTTTGTATATTATCATTGTGTTTAAACTGTTAAAAATTGGTTATTTAATCATCTCATGTCGGCTTCCCTACCAAGTCGATGTTAGGCGACATCACGACCCTGATGTTGGGTTTCCGGGTAGTGACAAGTTGGTATTAGGGGACTAGGTTTCCTAGGTCTCACGAGTCATGAGAAAGCTTAGTAGAGTCTGGAGGACCAATATAGAGACGTCTGTACTTATCTTCCAGAGGCTATAGAGCTTAGGAAAAAAATTCACCTCTTTCCTTCTCTATACTTCGATTTTATTCTATCATTGATGATTGAGCCATTCTATTCTTGCTCTCTCACAGATGGCGAGAACACGCACAACATCTGCAGCCGGACAGGAGCCGGGTCCCCTTGTGGCAGCTACTACCAGGGGCAGAGGTCGAGGCCAAGGTCGAGCCAGAAGCTGAGGTAGAGGTAGAGCTCAACCTAGAGCTCGGGCAGCAACACCCATAGTGGAGCCTCAGAGTGATCATGAGGAAGAGGTCTTAGTTGAGACCATTTCCCGTCGGTCCAACTCAGGTCCCCGAGGGGTTCATAGCAACTCTAGTGTTTCAGGATGCTTTTTTCTGCTTGGTGGGTCTTATGGAGAGTGTGGCCCAGACCGGTGCATTTCTAGTAGCACCGGTCATTTCTTGGGCTGGGGGAGGAGCAAAGACTCCCGCTACTCACACCCGGTGCAGGCGACTCCTCTTTATCAGACTCCAGCAGCCCAACCAGTTGGGGTGGTTTAGCCGTTTGTTGTGGCGCTTGCCGGTGATAGGACCATTATGTCTTTTGAGGCCTTGTTGAGGTTGGATAAGTCTACCAAGCTCTTCTCTATTCATTTCAGTGGCGCACCTTGTGAGGAATCACAGGATTACTTGGACGATTTCTACGAGACGTTTCGCAACAAAGGTATAGTAGAGACAAATGGGGTCGATTTTGTAGTATTCAAGATGACCAACTCCACCAAGAAATGGTGGAGAGATTATATGTTGACTAGACCAGCTGGTTCGCCTGCACTTACCTAGGATTAGTTTTCAGAGATATTTCTAGAGAAGTTCATTCCTATCACTCTGAGAGAGGATTATCGCATGCAGTTTGATCCGCAAGGTAGTATGGCGGTTACCTACTATGAGACTCGATTTGTGGACCTAGATCGCCATGTCATTATCTTACTTCCTACTGAGAGAGAGAGAGAGTGAGGAGATTCATTGATGGGCTCACCTTCACTATCAAGATATAGATGGCCAAGGAGAGCGGCGATGATATTTCTTTTCAGAGGGCCGTAGATATTATAGACAGATCGATATGATTCGTGGTCAGAAGAGAGGGACAATATCTGGTAAGAGGCCTCGTTATTTTGGTGGTTTTAGTGGTGCCTCTTCTTGAGGCAAGGGTACTTTTGTAGAGTCCATCCTCCTAGACCATTTCAGTCAGTGCTTCAGGCATCCCACAGTGCTTCGGGCAGTCGTGGTCCTTATGTGTCTCATCCTGAGCAACCAACCTACAATGGACCACTATCTCCTATTAGTGCACCTTCGATCCAGAGTTATCAGAGTTGTTATCCAGATTGACAGGGCCAGTTCCAAGATCAACAGTCATAGCAACTGAGGGCTTGTTATACTTGTGGAGATCTGAGGCACCTATCTAGATTTTGCCCCAAATCACAAGGCGGCATGCACCAACAGGATTCTCATGCCATGACTTTGGTACCGGTTTCTCCATCGCCCGCTTTTCCAGCTAGAGGCAGGGGTCAGGCTGCAGATGTGGAGCTCAGGCTGTTAGAGGTGGAGCTATTTAATAAAGGCCGACCGAGAGACGTGGGTCAGGATGGTGGGGCCCAGTTTTGATTTTATACATTCCCAGCTAGTCCTTAGGCCGAGTCATCTGACGCCATTATCAAAGGTATTATTCCAGTTTTCTATCGAGATGATTCACTTCTATTTGATCCGGGCTCTACTTATTCCAATGGGTCGACCTATTTTTCTTCATATCTGGTTGTGCCTCGTGATTCTTTGAGTTCTCCTGTGTATTTGTCCATGCCTTTGGGAGATTCTATTGTTGTAGATCGTGTCTATGGCTCGAGTGTGATTACTATTCGGAGTCTTGAGACTAGTGTAGATTATCTACTTCTTGATATGGTATACTTTGAGGTTATTTTGGGCAAGGATTGGTTGTCACCTTATTATGCTATATTGGATTGTCACGCCAAGATTGTGACCTTATCCATGATGGGGTTGCCTCGATTGGAGTGGAGAAGGATTCCTAGCCATTATACCAGTAGCATTATTTCTTATGTCAAGGCTAAACGCATGGTCGAGAAGGGATGTTTAGCTTATTTGGCTTATATTCATAATTCTAGCACGGAGGTTCCTTCCATGGATTCGGTACCAGTTGTGCGTGAGTTTCCAGTGGTGTTTCCTGCAGAACTGGCGGGGATGCTACCCGATAGAGATATTGACTTCTGTATTGATTTAGCTCCAGGCACTCTGACCATTTCTATTTCACCATACCGTATGGCCCTGCCGAAGTTGAAGGAATTGAAGGAGAAATTGCAAGATTTTCTCGATAAAGGATTCATTAGATCTAGTGTCACACCCTAGGTTGTGCCCGTGTTGAAATGAAATAAGAAAGATGGTTCGATGAGGATGTGTATGTCATAGGCAGTTGAACAAAGTCACTATCAAGAACAGGTATCTGTTGCCGATGATTAGTGACTTGTTTGATCAGCTTCAACGTGCCAAAAGGTTTTCGAATATTGATTTGAGCTCTGGGTACCATCAGTTCAAGATTAGGGCATCCGATATCCATAAGACAACTTTTTGCACTCGGTATGGGCATCATGAGTTACTAGTGATGTCACTTGGGTTGACAAATGCCTCGGTAGCATTTACGGGTTTGATGAACCGGGTATTTAAGCCCTATTTGGATTCTTTTTCATTGATGATATCTTGATCTACTCCTGCAGTTAAGAGGAGCATGAGTAGCACCTTCGGATCGTACTTAAGACTCTGAGAGATAGTCAGTTATATGCCAACTTTTCAAAGTGTAAGTTTTTGTTAGACTCAGTTTCCTTATTGGGGCAAGTTGTATCGGCTGAGGTCATTGAATTGGATCCTAAGAACATTGAGGTAGTTCAGAACTGGCCTAGACCTACTTCAGCTACAAATATTTGGAGCTTCCTGGGTTTGGCGGGTTATTAGCGCCGGTTCGTGGAGGGTTTTTCATCCATAACAGCCACGTAACCAGTCGAGGCACTACATGGGAGCCCGCGTCAGACATGTGGAGTAGATACCCACTCCTTTCACTAACCCAGATACATTTCTATGTCCATCTGAGGACGAATATTTGTTTCAGAGGTGGAGAATGTGATGACTCGATATGTCTTTTTTAGTTTTAGCCTTCATTTTTGTGTTTTGAGACCTTGAATAGCTCCGTTTAGCCCTCCTCAATTTTCATGAGTAATCTGTGTCTTTTTCCGATAAATTGTTATGTTAAAAATTGCAGAAAATGTAAAATTTAGCCTTAAAAATTATTTGAGATGCCTACGCCGACATCTTGTGTAAACTGTCATGACCCCAAATCTAAACTAGTCGTGATGGCGCTTATCGTGGAACTAGGCCAGCCAATTTAACACTCAAATCGTAATTAATTATTCATGTATATCATTGCCAAACTGATAATCCATAAAGGTTTCGTTAAATCATTTTAAAACAGATAAAGCTACACCGAATATTAAATACTACCCGGAGTCACAGGTCATGAGCATCTACAAAAAATATACAAGTCTGGAAAATAAACCCTATAATAGTAAGCAGGAGAGAGCAGGGTTGCGGACGCCTGCAGCTACCTCACAAAATCTCCTAGAAATCTCTGGAACAGATACACAGCTCACTCTGCCCTAGCACCTGGATCTGCACACAAGGTGCAGGGAGTAATGTGAGTATGCCAACTCAGTAGTAATGAAAATAAATCAGGTTTGAGCATTAAGAACACATAAAGTCAAATCATCATTGCACAATGAGCACATTATTTCTTTCCAATAGTGTATACGTTAAATCATCACACTTAAAAGCAAATTTCAATAAAAAAAAAACCATTTGGGACTATACTTGCCAAAGGTTTCAACTTAACTTTCAAGAAGTTTAGTGTAAAAATGATAAAAGTCATAAAAAGTCTCTCGGGCAAAACATATTTCATAAGTTCAGAGTGAAAGTGGTAAAATCATAAGTAGCCCCTCGGGCAAAACATGTATCAGAAATTGCCCCTCGGGCGTAACATCACTCAGAATCAGCCCCTCGGGCATACCTCACAGTCACTCATAATCAGCCCCTCGAGCAACCTCACAGTCACTCATACCTCCCAATCACTCGTCACTCGGCACTCGTACTCAGTAGCTACCTGCGCTCACTGGGGGTGTGTACGGACTCCAGAAGGGCTCCTTTAGCCCAAGCTCTAATATCAAGCCACCTCGTGGCATATCATATCCTCACAATCAGGCCCTCAGCCTTACACAGTCAGCAACTCTCAAAAAGCCCCTCGGGCTATCAGTAAAACGGGGTACTTGACCCAAAAATATCATTTTATATCTCAAAATAGTGTAAATAAGGCTGAGTTAGGAAATCAGTTAAACATAATATGAGTGAGTATAAATCATAAGTCAACACAGTGAGGAAAAGCAGTAAAAGCCCCCAAGGGGTCTAAATAGGTCGGCACAAGGCCCCAAACATGGCTTACAGCCCAAATATAGCAATAGTCCGAAAACATGATTTAACATATGATTTAAAAGTAAATACGCAACTCAATAGTTTCCACGAGAAGGACCAAGTCCAAATCCCCAATCAGTGCATACCACACACTCGTCATCCAGCATGTGCGCCACTCAAAACAATAGTGAGAAAATACGATGTCCGGGGTTTCATACCTTGAGGAAAAAATTTACAGTCATTACTTACCTCAAACCGAACCAAAAACTAATTTGCGATGCTCTTGCCTCTCGAATCGGCTCCTTCTTGCTCCGAATCTAACCAAAACGAGATTAATATAATCAATATACGCTAAAGGAACAAAGCCCACTCGAAAACTATCAATTTTAACTAAAATTCCCGAAATTTGCCAAACCCGACCCCCGGACCCACATCTCGGAATCCTATAAAACTCGCATCACAATAATCCTCATCCTTTCCCGAGTCTATACATATAAAAAGCATCGAAATCAGACTACAATAGCTTCTTCAATTACTCAATTATAAGTCTCCAATTATCAAAGCCATAACCCCCAAATTACACATTGATTTTTCCATTAATTTCACCCTATTTTTTAGTCCAAAAATCACATAGAAACGAGTTTTAGGTTCAATATCTTACCTCAACAAAGTCCTCTTGATTTCCCCCTTCAAAACCCTCTCCAAAGCTTCAAACCTGCATGAAAATGGTGAAAGAAAATTTGTATCGCAGGTGCGGAAAATTGGCTTTTAAGTGATTCTCGCAGGTGTGCACCTGGGACCGAAGGTGCGAGAAAATGGCCGCAAGTGCGGAAATCCCTGGGCACAACATATAAAAAGGGTCCTCGATGAATTTTAGTCCGCACCTGCGACTCCGCAGGTGCGACCCCAGCTCCGCATCTGCGGTCTTCCTCCTGTCCACCCAAAATCCGCATATGCGGTCTCTTGTCCGCTTTTGCGGGCCCACACCTGCGGTCCCCTATCTGCAGGTGTGGTTACACCAGCACCAGCAGCTTCAGCTGTAACTTTCCAACTTTAAATCCCCTGATGGTTATCCGAAACCACCCCGAGACACTCGGGACCCCAACCAAACATGACAACACATCCCATAACCTTATTCAAAATTAGTCGAGCCTTCGAAACACCAAAAACAATGCAAAAACATCAAATTCACCTCGGATTCAAGCCTATGAACTTTGAAACTTCTAAATTCCAGCAAGGATGCCGAAACCATCCAAAACATTTATGATTGACCTAAAAATTTGCACACATATCCAAAATGACACTACGAACCTTCTCCAACTTTCGGAATTCCATTCCAACCCCTATAGCCTATTTTCCACTACCGACCGAAAATCGCCAAAAATTAAATTTTGCCAATTCAAGCCTAATTCTACACCGGACATCAAAGTCACATTCCGAACACACTTCTAAGTCCTAAATCACCTAATGAAGCTATCCGAACCGTAAAATCTACATTCTGAGGTCTTTTACCAATAAGTCAACTTTCGGTTGACTTTTCCAACTATTGAACTAAGTAAAGAGACTAATTATCTCATTTCTCTCCAAAAATCGCTCCGGACCCGAGCCAACCAATATAACACAACATAATAAAGTTGAACCACATATAATGAAGCAGAAACAGGGGAAACAGGGCTATTACTATCAGAACGACCGGCTGGGTCGTTACATCCTCCCCCACTTAAACATATGTTCGTCCTCGAACGTGCCAAGAGTTGTTCTCCAACACCATCAAATTTTTGCGTAATCTCACCATGCACATACCTGGGGTGATCCCACGTCACCCTATCCCATATAGGTCCAATAGCACAACATAGTTGAAATTTTGAAATCCAACCTAACCCATAAACCTTAGAACGAAGCTCCCACTTCTGAAATAATTTACAAGATCAAACTCCACAAGTATAAACTGAATAAGTTTGAACACGCTGAATCAAGCCATATACGTAACCCCAGATGCAATCACATAATATACCGCATGACTCAACACTCATGGCGATAACTCCTAATCACAATATCTTCTCAAAACAACCCAATACCGGTACATAACCTCTTATCAAGCAATGTCTCGCAATACACTGTCATATACTGCCGATGATGGAAGAAACACGTAGAAACTAGCAACCATTCATCCGATCAATCAGACATGAAGCTCCCCCTTCCCAAATAGGAATTATAGTAGATTTCTAAACTGACTCTCGATATTTATCCTTCCAACTATGCTATAGCAATTCTGACAGTATTCATTCTAGGTCCAATGACCTCTTCTCATCCAACACGACCACTATAATGACATGACACATCAATACAATTCGAAGCCATAACATATGCAACTCGTGAACTCAATAGCAACATCCCAATGTCATCAAATTATATAAAATATCCACACGAGAGGACCATCCCGCCATTAATAATTACCGTCACAAAACCATGCTAAGAGCCTGACACTCATCGGAAAACCCAAACACACGAATCTGACACCAAGGATCATACCTCCACATAACTCCGCTACAATGCGTGATCACATCCACACGCTGGTCCACATGAAGTACTTCAAGTCACCTTGCTCAAAATTGATAACCATGCGCAACTCGACATCAAGTACTCAAAGTGCGTGGCCATAACCACGGGGAATCGGATGATACCATGCCACACGAACCCGAAAGAACATAACCAATACATATCAATCCCGTAATACCCAATTACTTACTTACTCAAGTCCCGCTATAAATCCCAAATACATCTGCACCATATGTTCATATAACCAACGATCACTACTACTCGCAATCTCGAAGTGTAACCCATAGATCACTCCAGAATATGAATAAACTCAATGACAGTCAAATGGTACATCCCTCAACCATATGAATTCGGAGTCAACAAGTCTGACCCGGTGCAGAACACACACTCATACTGGCCTACCAATAACCCTAAATCAACTCTGGTCATTCACACAGATAGATAACTCACCGAAAGTTCACAAGGACTGAACCATGGTACATACTAACATCTGACTAGCTTTGCTCGCATCTTCACAGTTCACTACCACAAATTAACTTTTTGATGAGAACTCACAGTCTCGAAGTCATGAAGCGCACCAATTACTATATCTGATCTCAACTCCACCGCTCAAATACATAACACATCCCTAATACTCAATCATTTCACGAGGGATACCCCTATAATTCTTCTGTGTTACCAAGCAACCTTGAATATCAGCAGTCGATTCAATAAGAGAGCATCGCAATACCGGGGAAGCACCCTTAACTCCACACATTGACCTTCCTGAAATGTATACCCTCATCAAGCCACCCAATTGGTGATATCGTCTACCTGGTCATCTGAAATGGCCAATGCTGCCTACGAATTTTTGACCTTCCTCCCAGAACTGAACCGTGACCTCACATATGTAAATCTCAACTCTACACAACATACCGCATACGCCATGCCATCCTATAGTGAATACGAGAACTTCATGCTTCCCTCTGAGCCACAAGCAACTGCGTACCTAACTAGCCAAGAATTTTCCATTTGATCCCATTTAGAAGAAAAATCATTACACATCACCTGCTCCTCACGCCCGTATAAAATATATACCTCTAACCGTAGAAGAAACCATCAGGAACTATCTGAATCCCATTTGTACAACACCAAACCGACATGGCTGAATCCTTCTAACTCCACCAAGCTTCGCAGGTCACCAAAACCTAAGAGCATTGCTAAGAAATACATGTAAAAACTCATTGCCTCTTAAACACCCGATGAACTAGTCATATCCTTTACCATGCCAATCCGACCTACTACAAAGATGTCCTATTTATCCAAGTTCCTTCTGACTTACCTGTGAATTGGTACTTCTCTTTGCCATAATATTGCAATTCTCAACCTAGACTCACCACACGAGACCCAAGCATAAAACCATAACATCTGAGGCTCATAAGCCGCTGAATACTCTCTCAAATATCCCAAAAATTACCACATTCAAAATACTTACCCTGAAGAGACTTCCTCTGAATCTAAAGCCATTACCTTCACCTTCCTGATAATGATATGTAGAGTCCATGATAATGTAGAAATGCCACAGTCTTGACACCCTCCAAAGTAAATCTCAGTTCTAGCCCAAAACACACATTGAAGATTCCCAATTCCTATATTTAACCTTGAATCCGTCAGATCCATTCTCGAGAGTCATCCACTCTACACAAATCTCAATTGCACAAACCAAGCAGACAAAACGACTTGGCCCCATTGGCACACCAACAAACTAGGAAGTAATCCACACACTGGAAGGAACAAGCAACTCCATACACTACACCCATTACACCTATTACAATTACAACTCAAGGCATTCCATGATTCTTATGCACCCATAAGGCATAACACAACCCCTATCCAAAATTTCCTTTATTCAAGTCATTCTTGATCTCAACCCCTGCAGGTCAAAACTAATTCACCAGTATACCTCAAACCGAACCCAACACATCACATGATCGTGCAACCAACTTATCATTAGCAGACTCCCCCACTTGGCTCAAAGCCATAGATCAAAACAAACAGTAACTCATAATGACCATACGCTAACCCCGCCGCCATACCACAGTGAGATTCAACTAAATCCTTCATAAGCTCATATATAACTCAAATGATTTAACATCCCTAATCATCTCCAACCTCGCATTCACCATTGCAACAGTCGTGCCAACTCCTACAAGTATAAACTCAAATTCCAACATATATCCATTACTGGTAAACGAGAACTTGCTACAAAACAACATAAGGATCACACAACCTCAGAACACCTCGCGTGAAATAGCCCCGCCTGCTTAGCCTCACACTGATATCTCTCTATACACTTCCGAATATCATAGCTATTACGCAATCTCTTTACCCTCATACATTAGAACAAATTAATGCCTACCCTCGAGAAATCACAATAAGCGGTATAAGAACCTGAAGCTAATGGAAGAACTAACACTGGAGCGGTGGTCAAAGAAATATTGAGCTTCCGGAAGCCCTCTTCACACTCGTCTGACCACCTGAATACCCTCACTGGACACCACGTGCCCCAAGAATGCTACTGGACTGAGCCAAAAATTCACACCTGGAGAATTGCATAAAGCTTCTCCTCTATCAATGTCTATAATACCCTCCTCAAATGCTGAGTATGCTCCTTCTGGCTACGTGAGTACGCCAGGATGCTATCATTTAATACAATAATGAATGAGTATAAAAGCAGTTGGAATACACTGTTAATCAAATACATAAACGCTACTGGGGAATTGGCCAGCCCAAAAGACATCACCAGGAACTCAATACACAACAGAACGATCTGCTTGACTCCACAACTAAACAACATGAGAGGTCCTCTAATACACTCATAACTCGAAGCCATATGCCAGCTCGAGATAGAAATCAAACACCCAATAGTTCTTTCCACATATCCATCCCATACCTTTTTGTCACAACCAAGTGATATGAACACATAACACCCTCAAATAACACTCACCACATAGTCATCCAGTCACAAAACCCCAGTGATAAGGACACAAACAGACATATAAGTCCCCAAACACATGTGCTCACACAATGAAATCTTAGCGCTCAAGACACAGATAGAATCTGGCCTCAAGTCCTCCAGACTGGCCCATTATCAACATGCTAAAACCACATGTCATCTATGGAAGTCACAAGCCGTCGATACACAACTGATACCAAGCGCTCACGTGCGCATTCGAATACATGGAAGGAATTCAAGAGTTACGCTCTTGGCTGGATAAAATGGATTCGCATGACAAGAATTCAAGAATGTGAGATTTCCCTAAGGGTTATGTAGCCTCTCTAAGATAAGTACAGACGTCTCTGTACCGATCGACAAGACTCCACTAAACCTGCTGATGACCGGTGAATCCTATGTAACCTAGCGCTTTGATACCAACTTGTCACAACCCCAAATCTAAAATAGTCATGATGGCGCCTATCGTGGAACTAGGCCAGCCAAGTTAACACTCAAATCGTAATTATTCTTTCATGTATATCATTTCCAAACTGATAATCCATAATGGTTTCGTTAAATCATTTTAAAACAGATAAAGCTACACCGAATATTAAATACAACCCCGAGATCTCGGAGTCACTGGTCATGAGCTTCTACAGAAAATATACAACTCTAAAAAATAAACCCTATAATAGTAAGCAGGAGAGAGCAGGGTTGCAGACACGTGCAGCTACCTCGCAAAATATCGGGAACAGATACACAACTCACTCTTCCCTAGCACCTGGATCTGCACACAAGGTGCAGAGAGTAATGTGAGTACCCAACTCAGTAGTAATGAAAATAAATCAGGTCTGAGAAGTAAGAAATACATAAAGTCAAATCATCATTTCACAATAAGCACAGTCTTTCTTTCCAACAGTGTATACGTTAGATCATCACGCTTAAAAGCCAATTTCAGTAAAAAAAAAACCATTTGGGAATATACTTTCCAACAGTCTCAACATAACTTTCAAGAAGTTTAGTGTAAAAATGATAAAAGTCATAAAAAGCCTCTCGGGCAAAACATATTTCATAAGTTTAGAGTGAAAGTGGTAAAATCATAAGTAGCCCCTCGGGCAAAATATGTATCAGAAACTACCCCTCGGGCGTAACATCACTAAGAATCAGCCCCTCTGGCATACCTCACAGTCACTCATAATCTGCCTCTCGGGCAACCTCACAGTCACTCATACCTCCTAATTACTCGTCACTCGGCACTCGCACTCGGTAGGTACCTGCGCTCACTAGGGATGTGTACAGACTCCGGAGAGGCTCCTTCAGCCCAAGCGCTAATATCAAGCCACCTCGTGGCATATCATATCCTCACAATCAGGCCCTCGGCCTCACTCAGTCAGCAACTCTCAAAAATCCCCTTGGGCTATCAGTAAAAGGCGGTACTCGACCCAAAAATATCATTTTATATCTCAAAATAGTGTAAATAAGACTGGGTTTCAAAATTAGTTAAACATAATATGAGTGAGTGTAAATCATAAATCAACACAGTGAGGAAAAGCAGTAAAAGCCCCCAAGGGGTCTAAACAGGTCGGCACAAGGCCCCAAACATGGCTTACAACCCAATTATAACAATAGTCCGAAAACATGATTTAACATATGATTTAAAAGTAAATACGCAACTCAATAGTTGCCACGGGAAGGACCAAGTCCAAATCCCCAATCAGTGCATACCACACACTCGTCATCCAGCATGTGCGCCACTCCAAAAATAGTGAGAAAATATGAAGTCCGGGGTTTCATACCCTCAGGAAAACATTTACAGTCACTACTTACCTCAAACTAATTTGCGATGCTCTTGCCTCTCAAATCGGCTCCCGTTTTCTCCGAATCTAACCAAAACCATATTAATATCATCAATATATGCTAAAGGAACAAAGCCCACTCGAAAACTATCAATTTTAACCAAAATTTCTGAAATTGGCCAAACCCGACCCCTGGGCCCATGTTTCGGAATTCTATAAAAATCACATCACAATAATCCTCATCCTTTCCCGAGTCTATACATATAAAAATCATCGAAATCCGACTAGAATAGCCCCTTCAATTACTCAACTATAAGTCTCCAATTATCCAAGCCCTAACCCCCAATTTACACACTGATTTTTCCCTTAAGTTCACCTATTTTAGTCCAAAAATCACATAGAAACAAGTTTTAGGTTCAAATATCTTACCTCAACAAAGTCCTCTTGATTTCCCCCTTCAAATCCCTCTCCAAAGTTTCAAACCCGCATGGAAATGGTGAAAGAAAGACTAAAATTCGCTAAGGGACCCTTTTTATATGTTCTGCCCAGGGATTTACGCACATGCAGCCATTTTCTCGCACTTGTGGTCCCAGGTGCGCACCTGTGAGAATCACTTAAAAGCCAATTTTCCGCATCTGCGACTCTGCAGGTGCGGCCCCACTTCCGCATATGTGGTCTTCCTCCTGTCCACCCAAAATTTGCATCTGCGGTCTCTTGTCCACTTCTGCGGGCCCGCACCTGCGGGCCCCTATCCGCAGGTGTGGTTACACCAGCACCAGCACCAGCAACTTCAGCTGTAATTTTCCAACTTTAAATCCCCCAATGGCTATCCGAAATCACCCCGAGCCCCTCGAGACCCCAACCAAATATGCCAACACATCCCATAACCTTATTCAAACTTAGTCGCGCCTTTGAAACACCAAAAACAATGCAAAAAACATCAAATTCACCTCGGTTTCAAGCCTATGAACTTTGAAACTTCTAAATTCCACCAAGGATGCCGAAACCATCACAAACACTTCCGATTGACCTGAAAATTTGCACACATATCCAAAATGACACTACGAACCTGCTCCAACTTTTGGAATTCCATTTCGACCCCTATAGCCTATTTTCCACTGCCGATTGAAAATCACCAAAAACTAATTTTTGCCAATTCAAGCCTAATTCTACACTGGACATCAAAACCACACTCCGAACACACTCCTAAGTCCTAAATCACATATCGAAGCTATCTGAACCGTAAAATCTACATTTCAAGGTCGTTTACCACTTTTCCAACTATTGAACCAAGTTAAGAGACTAAGTGTCTCGTTGTAAATTGGAAGTTCTTATCTTTCATTTAAAATTTCACGCATTTTGATATCTGATTCGTAGTTCTAGATGTTATTTTGGTATTTTAATAGCGCTAGCAAATTCACATGATGTTATTACACTTGTGTGCATATTTGATTTGGAGCTCGAGGTGCTCGGGTGAGTTTCAAATAGGCTACGAATCGATTTTGGACTTAGAAGGTTGCTGGTTTTTCACTATTGTTGACATTTGGTGCTTTGTGCTTCAGGATCGTGAAGCAACTCATGCGATCACGAAGGGGGATTGGGGCTGGCGTGTTTTTCTTCTTCACGAACGCGAGGAACCGATTGCGAACGCGAAGAATTGGGGGGCTTACCCTTCGCAAACGCGAAGGTTTATGGGATTCTGGGGGGAATTGGTTAGTAGCTTTACGAGAACACGAGCCTCGGTTTGCGAACGCGAAGGCCGAGGGGGCAGGCCATCACAAACGCGAAGGACACTTGGGCTGCTATTCTTCACGATCACATCAGGCCATTCGGTAGCATGAAGAAGACCTGACGCCCAGTGATTTAAATATCCCAAAATCCGGATTTAACTCATTTTTCACCATCTCCACATTAGAGCTCGGCTTAGAGGCAATTTTGAAGAATAATTTCATCCCTACTTCATAGGTTAGTATATTTTAAATCGTTTTCTTCCATTTCCATAAACATCCATTGATTTATAACCTTAGTCTACGCTCTTTCTTGGTAGAAAATTAGGAATTTGGGTAGAATTGGAGATTTTTGTAAAATTGAGATTTAGAACTCAAATTGAGGTAGGATTTGGAAACTAATCACATAATCGGGCTCGGAGTGAATGGGTAGTTGGGTTTTGGTCTGAACCTCGGGTTCTTACCAAGCGGGCATGGGGTTGACTTTTGTTGACTTTTTCCAAATCATTAAAGAATGAATATTTTCACTGGTGGGTAGGTTCTAAAGTTTATTTTAATTTATTTGAACTATATTGTTTAGATTCGATTAGTTTAGAGGCGAATTTTAGAGGAAAGGCCTCGGTTGAGCTTTGATTTGATTGTGGAGTGTGGTCAGTGTCGTGGTAACCTTGGCTTGAGGGATTAGGACTTGTTTGTCTATTTGCTACATGTTTAATGTGTAGGTACAATGTATATGAGAGTAACGAATACTTATGCGTTATTTTGGGTTAAAGCATGCGGGTGAAACTCTTTTCCTTGTGTTTTATTGCATTATTAATTATGATATCTATGCTTAGGTTAGGTTATTAATTCTTTGATTATTCCTTCCGTAATTATTGCTTATTTTGTAATTGTTGAGGATTTTGGAAGTTTATGTTTGGAATCCTGGCGTCATATTTGAATTCAAATTCATTCTCCGCATTATTTGTTTCCTGAATTCATATTATCCTCATTACATGTCAAGGAAGAGAGTAAATGCACGAAGGGTGATTTTAAGTCTCCAATTATCCAAGCCCTTTCAATAAAGTGGTGTACAATTATGAGTCTCCAATTATCCAAGCCCTAAGCCCCAATTTACCCACTGATTTTTCCCTTAATTTCACCATATTTTAGTCCAAAAATCACATAGAAACGAGTTTTAGGTTAAAATATCTTACCTCAACAAAGTCCTCTTGATTTCCCCCTTCAAAACCCTCTCTAAATTTTCAAACCCGCATGTAAATGGTAAAAGAAAGACTAAAATTCGCTAAGGATCCTTTTTATATATTCTGCCCAGGGATTTCTGCACCTACGGTCCCAGGTGCGCACTTACGAGAATCATTAAAAGCCAATTTTCCGCACATGCGATACAAATTCTGCATCTGCGATTCCGCAGGTGCGGCCCCAGCTCCGCATTTGTGGTCTTCCTCCTGTCCACCCAAAATCCGCATATGCGGTCTCTTGTTCGCTTCTGCGGGCCCGCACCTGCGGTCCCCTATCTGCAGGTGTGGTTACACCAGCACAAGCAGCTTCAGCTGTAATTTTCCAACTTTAAATCCCCCGATGGCTATCCGAAATCACCCCAAGCCCCTCGGGACCCCAACCAAACATGCCAACACATCCCATAACCTTATTCAAACTTAGTCGAGCTTTCAAAACACCAAAAACAATGCAAAAACATCAAATTCACCTTGGATTTAAGCCTATGAACTTTGAAACTTCTAAATTCCACCAAGGATGCCGAAACCATCCAAAACACTTTAGATTGACCTGAAAATTAGCACACATATCCAAAATGACACTACGAACCCGCTCCAACTTCCGGAATTCCATTCCGACACCTATAGCCTATTTTCTATTGCCGACCGGAAATCACCAAAAACTAACTTTCTCCAATTCAAGCCTAATTCTACACCGGACATCGAATCCACATTCCGAACATACTCTTGAGTCCTAAATCACCTATAGAAGCTATCTGAACCTTAAACTCTACATTTCAAGGTCTTTACCAATAAGTCAACTTCTAGTTGACTTTTCCAACTATGAACCAAGTTAAGAGACTAAGTGTCTCATTTCTCTCCAAAAATTGCTCAGGACCCGAGCCAACCAATCTAACACAACATAATGAAGCTGAACAACATATAATGAAGTAGAAACGGGGGAAACAGGGCTATTACTCTCCGAACGACCGGCCGGGTCGTTACATAAACGAACCTGGATCAGCGTTCTGACAGTCCTGATGGGTCCGTATCATGATTTGTGACTTGGGAAGATGCCCAGAATCGAATTCAAAAGTCCCTAACTTTATTTAATATGATTTATTAAAGACTAGTAATTCGAAGGTTTAAAGAGTTCCTAAGTTTGACCATAGATTAACTTTGTTTCTACTGGGTTCAAATTTCAGTTACGGAACTTGGCATAGGTTTATTTTACTATTTATCACTTGTCTACAAATGTTGGTGCAAAACGGAGTTGATTTGACGTTATTCGGACGTCAGGTTGTAAATTTGGAAGTTCTTATGTTTCATTTAAAATTTCACGCATTTTGATATCCGATTCGTAGTTCTAGATGTTATTTTTGTATTTTAATAGCACTAGAGAATTCCCATGATGTTATTACACTTGTGTGCATATTTTATTTGGAGCCCGAGGTGCTCGGGTGAGTTTCAGATAGGCTACGAATCGATTTTGGACTTATTTGCTGGTTTTTCACTATTGCTGATATTTGGTGCATTGTGCTTCAGGATCGTGAATCAACTCTCGCGATCACGAAGGGGGACTTGGGGATGGGGTGTTTTTATTCTTTACGAACGCGAGGAACCGGCTGCGAACGCGAAGAATTTGGGGGCTTACCCTTCGCGAACGCGAAGGTTTATGGGATTCGGGGGGGAATTGGTTAGTAGCTTTACGAGAACACGAGCCCAGGTTTGCGAACGCGAAGGCCGGGGGAACAGGACATCACAAACGCGAAGGACACTTGGGCCGCTATTCTTTACGATCGCATCACGCCATTCAGTAACGCGAAGAAGGTCTGACACCCAGTGATTTAAATATCCCAAAATCAGGATTTAACTCATTTTTCACCATCTCCACATTAGAGCTCGTCTTAGAGTTAATTTTGAAGAATAATTTCATCCCCACTTCATAGGTTAGTATATTTTAACTCGTTTTCTTCCATTTCCATCAACACCCATTGATTTCTAACCTTAGTCTACGCTCTTTCTTGGTAGAAAATTAAGAATTTGGGTAGAATTGGAGATTTTGTAAAATTGAGATTTAGACCTCAAATTGAGGTCGGATTTGGAAACTAATCACATAATCGGGCTCGGGGTGAATTGGTAATTGATTTTTGGTCCGAACCTCGGGTTCTGACCAAGCGGGCATGGGGTTGACTTTTTCCAAAATCATTAAAGAATGAATATTTTTCACTGGTGGGTAGGTTCTAAAGCTTATTTTAAATTATTTGAACTATATTGTTTAGATTCGATTAGTTTAGAGGCGGATTTTAGAGGAAAGGCCCCGGTTGAGCTTTGATTTGATTGTGGAGCGAGGTAAGTGTCATGGTAACCTTGGCTTGAGAGATTAAGACTTGTTTGTCTATTTGCTACATGTTTAATGTGTAGGTACAATGTATATGAGAGTAACGAATACTTATGTGTTATTTTGTGTTAAAGCATGCGGGTGGAACTCTTTTCCTTGTGTTTTATTGCATTATTAATTATGATATCTATGCTTAGGTTAGGTTATTAATTCTTTGATTATTCCTTCCGTAATTATTGCTTATTTTGTAATTGTTGAGGATTTTGGAAGTTTAAGTTTGGAATATTGGCGTCATATTTGAAGTTAAATTCATTCTCCATATTATTTGTAACCTGGATTCATATTATCCACATTACATGTCAAGGAAGAGAGTAAACGCACGAATGATGATGCCTTGCCATTGCATTTATCTCATTTATTGATTAATACATAGTGAGAAAGAGAGTAAAAGCACGAAGGATGATGCCATGTCATTTATCTCATTTGTTCAATATTATCCGGTGAGGAATTAAAAACACGAAGGATGATGTCATGTCATTCATCTCATTTATTCATTATTGCATGGTGAGGTTGAGAATAAAAGCATGAAGGGTTCATGTGTGCCAGTTCATCTTAATTATGTCATTATTTCATGGTAAGGACGAGACTAAAAGCATGAAGAATGGTGTCGTGCCATTTTCATATCATTGATTTATCTGTTTACATTGATTGATGATTGTTTTGGCTATTAGGTGATGTCATACCTGTCGTAGTTATCATATTTTTTCACTTTTTGCATGCACCTCCCAGTTTGTATGTTGTTATTCTCGGTTATTGTTACTCTTCATATGTACTTGTACAGGTTTATCTACGTAGGTGTCCTGCATAGCCTCATCACTACCTCATCGATGTTAGGCTCGACACCTTGGGTCGATAGTACTCATACTATACTTCTGCACTTCGTGTGCAGATTTTGGTATTGGTCCTAGCGGTGCATGAGGTGCATCAGCTTGGATCATTGCATAAAGAGCTTCTAGTTTCTCTTATACTCGTGACTCTATATTCTCGGGAGTATATATTATCACATGACTTATGTTGGTACAGTATCAGATTGGGTTTCTATTTCCCGTTGTATATCGTTATTGTGTTTAAACCATCAAAAATTAGCTATTTAATTATCTCACGTCGGATTGTCTAGCATGTGAATTTTAGGCGTCATCACGATCCCGAGGTTGGGTTTTCGGGTCGTGACCAAGTGGTGCACCGTTACCAATTGAACCAAGAAGATCTTTAGATAAAAGTAACAATGATGATCGTCCAAATGTGAATTAATGATTTATTTTGTAGGATCAACTATGAATCTTTTCGATATTATTATTGAAATACTCTTTAAAACATTAATATTTTGATTATGTCATTTTGGTATACTTGTGTTTTATATAAATATTTTGCTTATTTAATCTTCTATACTGGGTTCAAATTATTATGAAGTGTTATAGAAGTCTCAATGCATATCATTCAGTAAATAGGATTGTCAATGTGAAAAAATAAATCGTGGACATTATGGAACTGTAATGGGGCTTAAAGGCAATTTTTATGAAACTAGGGAGTTTTGAAACCGTCGTAATAAGCAACATGAAAAGCCATACTAACCCATATAATATAGATGTTTTTTTATGTCATTAAGGCAGTTTTATGGAAACCGCCATAATATAATTTTGACGGACGTAATTCTAGCACATACAAAAACAACAGTTAATGTGTATTACGGCTGTTGTGGACCGCCATTACATGTAAAAATAACCGCCATAATAACTCTATTTTCTTGTAGTACTAGTTTCAAGGGAAACACAAATAGGGGTGTATTTAAAGGGTTTCTGGATCCATGTGGACTAATGCCTTCCCTTTCCCAGATCATGCATAATATTTATTTAAAATGTTTAAATACATATATATATATATATATATATATATATATATATATATATATAAAAGCATTCCTAAGCTTAAAAAATCCTATGGTGAAATGATTATTTAGTGTACTTTTACAATAAATCGAGGTTTTTAATTCCATGTTTGTCTTGTTGTTCAATTTCATACAATACAAAGAAAAATTTGATGTTTTACCAGAACAGAACTGGAAAAAAAATGATGACCTACAAATTTTATGGAACGCGTGAAAGAAGAGGTTTAATATCAGCCTTATCTTCTTCATGACTATCAAAATGGTCCAAATGGTCCTAATATGTGATGACCCAAAAGGTCATCCTGTATATTTCTAGCTAATTATGTGTTCCGAGGTCGTGAAAACTTCCTTCTACATCACCTCGATTTGCATACACAGCATGGACGTGTAGCCGGGAAGACTTTATGTGAAAAACTGATAAAATGATAATTTTGTATTAGAAATTTGAGTAAAGTTGACTTCGGCCAATATTTTTGGTAAACGGACCCGGACCCGTAATTTGACGGTCCCGGAGGGTCCGTAGGAACATATGGGACTTGGACGTATGCCTGGAATCGAATTCCGAGGTCCCAAGTCCGAGAAATGAATTTTTAAAGAAAATTATTTTCTGAAAAATATAAAGGTTTTTGAAAATGAAAATTGAGGTGAAACCTGTGATATCGGGCCCGTATCATGGTTCCGGATCCCGGTACAGGTTCGATATGACTTATATGTGTTGTCTGTGAAATTTGGTAAGAAACGGACTTAGATTGACGTGATTCGGACCTTAAATGCAAAATTTGATGTTTAAAGGAGTTTTGAAAAAATTTATTGATTTTGAGGTTTAATTCGATGTTTATGATGTTATTTTCGTGATTTGATTACACAAATAAGTCCGTAGGATGTTGTACATATATGGTTTTGAGTCCCGGAGGTCTTGGGTGTGATTCGGATAGGCTTCGGGCAAACTTTCTTCATTTTTCCACTGTTGAACCTGTCATCTAGTTCCTTTCTATGCGATCGCATAGCGTTGCTTTGGAACCCCTAGTTTTTCCTTCACTGCGATCGCACAGCTACATTCGCGGAAGCCACCTTTTCCTTCTTCGCGTTCGCCTCCATTGGCACGCATTCGCACAGTGATTTCAAATTTTGAGCATCAGATTACTCCCTTATACGCGATCGCATTCCGTGCTTCCCGATCGCGTAGTGTGACGATTGGGCCAGCAGATAATTCCTCCTATGTGATCGCATATGTACCTTTGTGATCGTATAAGTCATTTTGACCAGTGATATTTTTAAAAATGGCCTATATTGAATTCTTGCAATGGTAGGTAGTTCCTAAGGCTTAATTTGAATCGTGTGGTTGGTGATTTGCTAGATCCTATTGGTCTGGAGGCTTGTTTAAGAGGCAATGTTGTGGTTGAGCAGTGGGTGATCCTTGGAGCGAGGTAAGTGTTGTGTCTAACTTGACTTGATGAAATTAGGAACCCTCGAACTAATTGCTATGTGTATTCCATGTGAGCGGCGTATATGTGAGGTGACGAGTACTTATGCGCCACAAAATTATCTGGTTTTCTATTTTCTCCCATTTTTCTCATATTGTCTATTTCCGTGTCATAATTGTTACAGGCTCTAATTGTATTCTCATGCCTAATTGCTACTTGTTAGACATTGTTCCCTTGTTAATGATATTAGTTCTTCTGTAGTCTCATTATGTCCTATAATTGCTTAAGATGTTTTATTGGTACCCTTTTGTTGTATATTCTAAATTGGTCTCGCTGTGTAGTAGTACTTATGTGAACTTTCATGGTGTACAAGTTTCCTATTTGTTTTCGGTTTGGAGTTTAAGTATTGTGAAGGGTTCATGTGATATAAATTGTGAAATTTCTGTACATACTGAGTAAGTAATATTGATATGGCGGGGTCGGGTTGCACGCCGCAACAGGTGGAATAAGGGTGATATGTTTAGTGGACTAAGGGTGAATTGATATCAGTATGATAGGAACAGGTTGCATGCTGCAGCAGGTGTAATAAGGGTTGATCTTTTAGTGGAATAAGGGTGAATTGTGATTGTGTTATTGTGATATGGTGGGATCGGGTTGCACGCCGCAACAGGTGGAATAAGGGTGATATGTTTAGGGGACTAAGGGTGAATTGATATCAGTATGATAGTAACAGGTTGCATGCTGCAGCAGGTGTAATAAGGGTTGATCTTTTAGTGGAATAAGGGTGAATTGTGATTGTGTTATTGTGATATGGTGGGATCGGGTTGCACGCCGCAACACTCTTTTTTATATTTACTGTTATTTATACTGTTATGAGGAAATAAGAGAGAAATATGAGTTGTATGGTGGGATTGGGTTGTGTACCGCAACAACCAATGTGCTTATGCTTTACTTGAACTGTGTTAGCTTTATGATATTCTTTATTGCACTTAAGGATTGGCAATTCCTGAACGTTGTTGACTTATTTCCGAGAGTTGTAATTATTTCTTGCAAGTTACTATTTATTTCCATTTTGTCTTCCTTTTTCTGCTTTTATCATATATACTGCATATAGGCTACATTATGAGTAACCCGCCGAAGCCTCGTCACTACTTCGTCGAGGTTAGGCTCGGTACTTACAAGTACATGGGGTCAGTTGTATTGATACTGCACTCTGCACTTTCTATGTAGATTTTGGTGCTGGTCCGAGCTGATCGTGAGGTTGGCTGCAGGATTCACTCGATAGGAGACCCAAGGTAGACATGTTGGCGTCCGCAAGCCCTGGCGTCCGCAAGCCCTGGCGTCCCCTTCTATACATTCCCTTTACGTTTTCTTTCAATTCAAAAATAATTGTATTTATTTCAAACATTTATTTGTAGTAAAATCTTAGAAGTTCGTGAATTGTGACTCCAGATTCTGAATAGTAATATATATATATTGAGACTGTCATATATTTCCTCAGTTATTTCAACTCGTTATAGCTTATTTGTTGTTAATTACTGAAAGGTAGAAGAATTGTCTAATGATTCTCTAACGTTGGCTTGCCTAGCAAGTGAAATGTTAGGCGTCATCACGGTCCCGACGGTGGGAATTCTGGGTCGTGACAAGTAGGTATTAGAGCACTAGGTTGCCTTGGTCTCATATTCATGAACGAGCTTAGTAGAGTCTGGGTGATCGGTACGGAGACGTTTGTACTAATCTCGTAGAGGGTATGAAGTTTGGGAACAAATTTCACTTCTATTCTTCTCTATCGTGCGATTTTGTTTTCTCAATATTGTTTGAATTCTTCTATTCTTATTCTCTCGTAGATGGGGAGAACACGTACCGTTTTTTTAGTTGAGCATCAGCCAGAGCCTCCAGTGGCAGCTCCTACGAGGGGCAGAGGTTGAGGCCGAGGTCGTGCCAGACGTCGAGGCAGAGGTAGGGCTCAGCCCAGAGCCCGAGCATCAGCCCCAATAGTGGAGCCTCAAGTGGAGTTTGACGAGGAGGTTCCAGCCCAGACTGTTCCTACCGGGCCAGATTAGGTCCCGGAGGGGTTCATTGCCACCCTAGTTCTTCAGGATGCCTTGGTCCGTTTAATGGGCCTTATGAAGAGTGTGGCCCAGGCTGGCGCCTTTCTTATGAGACCAGCCGTCTCTCAGGCTGGAGGAGGAGCCAAGACTCCTGCTACTTACACTTTGGAGCAAATGGCTCCCCAGTACCAGACTCCAGCAGCTCATCCAGTCGGATTAGTTCAGCCGGTTGTTGTGGCACAGACTAGTGATGGGTCAACTATGTCTTCTGAGGCTTTGTGGAGATTGGACAGGCTTACCAAGCTCTTCCCAGTTCACTTCAGTGGTGCTACTGCAGAGGATCCCCATGAGTGTCTTGACAGCTGTCATGAGGTTCTACGGAACATGGGTATATTGGAAAACCAATGGGGTCCACTTTGCTACATTTCAGATGACTGGATCCGCCAAGAAATGGTAGAGGGATTATTTGTTGACCAGAGCAACTGGGTCGCCTACTCTTACTTGGGACCAATTCTCTCAGCTCTTCCTTGTGAATTTCTGCCCATCACATTGAGAGAGGAGCATCATCGTCAGTTCGAGCGTCTCTAGCAGGGCAATATGACTGTTACTCAGTACGAGACCCGTTTTGTGGATTTTTCATGTCATGTTATTCTTCTGCTTCCTACCGAGAGAGTGAGAGAGGAAGAGGGTGAGGAGGTTTATTGAGGGGCTCAACCTATTAGAGTGAAGATGGCTAAGGAGACTAGGAGTCATATTTCTTTTCAGACAGCTGCAAATGTCACCAAGCGAGTCGAGATTGTTCTTGGAAAGGGAGGTCAAGGGTCTGACAAGAGACCTCGTCATTCCGATGGGTCTAGCGGTGCCTCATCTGGAGGTAGAGGTACTTTTGGTAGTGGCCATCCTCCCAAGCCATTTCATTCAGCACTTCAGGCATCTCACAGTGCTTTAGGGAGTCGTGGCCCTTATTTCCTCATTCTGGACAGCCAGCCTACAGTGCACCACCAACTCTTACCAGTGCACCTCCTATTCAGAATTATTACTATGGTCATCCGGCCCGTTTGGGTCAATCTCATCTTCCACCACCAATGCACCAAGATGAATGTTTCGAGTGTGGTAGTTATGGGCATATGAGGAGGACCTGTCTGAGATTATTGGGTGTTCAGCCACAACATCAAGGTTCTCGTACCATCGTTCCAGCACCAGTTGCTGCACCGCATGCTCAGCCAACTAGAGGCAGGGGCAGGCAATCCGAGGTAGGGGCCAGACTTAGAGGTGGAGGTCATGCCATTAGAGGTGGAGGCCAACTAGATAGAGGTTGTACCAGGGACGTAGTTCAGAGTAGTGGGCCCTAGCCCTGATGGTATGCTTTTCCAGCCAGGCCTGAGGCTGAGTCATCCAATGTTGTTATTACAGGTACTGTTTCATTTTGCAGTAGAGATGCTTCAGTTCTGTTTGACCCGGGGTCTAATTACTCCTATGTGTCATCTTATTTTGCTTCATATTTGGTTGTGCCTCGTGATTATTTGAGTGCCCTTGTATATGTGTCCACACCTATGGGGGATGCTATTTTTGTAAATCGTGTTTATCGTTCGTGTGTGGTCACCATTGGGAGTCTTGAGACTAGTGTAGATCTTCTTCTCTTCGATATGGTTGATTTTGATGTTATATTGGGTTTTGATTGGGTGTCACCTTATCACGCTATATTAGACTGTCATGCCAAGACGGTGACCTTAGACTTGTAGGGGTTTCCTCGATTAGAGTGGAGAGGGACTCCTAGCCATTCTACCAGCAGGGTTATCTCCTATATCAAGGCTTGGTATTTGTCGAGAAGGGGTGTTTAACCTATTTGGCTTACGTTCGTGATTCTAGTGCAGAGGTTCCTTCTATGGATTCCATGCCAGTGGTTCGTGAGTTTCAAGGGGTATTTCCTGTAGACCTATCGGGGATGCCACCTGACATGGATATTGATTTCTATATAGATTTGGCTCTGGGCACCCATCCCATTTTCATTCTGCCATACCGTATGGCCCCGCCAGAGTTGAAGGAATTGAAGGAACAGTTGCAAGATTTTCTTGACAAGGGATTCATTAGACCTAGTGTCTCGCCTTAGGGTACACCTGTATTTTTCGTGAAGAAGAAAGATGGGTCGATGAGGATGTGTATAGATTATCGGCAGTTGAACAAAGTCACCCTAAAGAACAAGTATCCATTGCCGAGGATTGATGATTTATTTGATCAGCTTCAGGGCGAAAAGGTGTTTTCGAAGATTTATTTGAGATCTGGCTACCATCAGTAGAGGATTAGGTCATCTGATGTCCCTAAGACAACTTTTTGGACTCGTTACGGGCATTATGAGTCTCTTGTGATATCCTCTAGGTTGACAAATGCCCCGGCTGTATTCATGGATTTGATGAACCGAGTGTTCAAACTGTATTTGGACTCCTTTGTGATTGTGTTTATTGACGACATCTTGATCTAATCCCGCAGTCGAGAGGAGCATGAGCAGCACCTTAGGATTGTGGTGAAGACTTTGAGAGACAGTCAGTTATATGCTAAATTTTTGAAGTACGAGTTTTGGTTGGATTCAGTCGCTTTCTTGGGTCATGTTGTATCAGTAGGGGAATTCAAGTAGATCCTAAGAAGATTGAGGCGGTACATAACTGGCCTAGACCCACTTCAGCTACGGAGATCAGGAGCTTCTTAGGTTTAGCAGTCTATTACTGTCAATTTGTGGAGGGGTTTTCATCTATAGCAGCCCCATTGACCAGGTTGACCCAGAAGGGTGCCCCGTTCAGATGGTCAGATGAGTGTGAGTCGAGCTTTCAGAAGCTCAAGACTACTTTGACTACATCACCGGTGTTGGTGTTGCCCATAGGTTCAGGATCTTACACGGTATATTGTGATATGTCCCGTGTTGGGCTCAGTGCGGTGTTGAAACAGGAGGGTACGGTGATTTCATATGTGCCACGACAGTTGAAGGTTCATGAGAAGAATTATCATGTTCATGATTTAGAGTTGGCAGTCATTGTTCATGCGCTGAAGATTTGGAGGCACTATCTTATGACTTGTCGTGTGAGGTTTTCATGGATCATCGGAGCCTTCATTATTGTTCAAGCAAAAGGACCTCAATTTGAGACAGAGGAGGTGGTTAGAGATATTGAAAGACTGTGACATCACCATCTTGTACCATCCTGGGAAGGCCAATGTGGTGGCCAATTCATTGAGTAGGAACGCAGCGAGTATGGGCAGCCTTGCATTCATTCCAGTCGGCGAGAGGCCGCTTGCATCAGATGTTCAGACGCTGGCCAACCAGTTTGTGAGGTTGGATATTTCATAGCCCAGCCGTGTTCTATCTTGTACAATCGCTCGATCTTCTTTGTTTGAGCATATCAGAGATCAAAAGTATGACGACCTTCATTTATTGGTCCTTACGGACAGAGTACGGCACGGTGGTGCCAAGCATGTTACTATAGGAGATGACAGAGTCTTGAGGTTGCAAGTTCGTGTTTGTGTGCCTTATGTGGATGGACTTCATGAGTTGATTCTTGTTGAGGCCCACAGACCCAGTATTCTATTCATCCGGGCGCCGCTAAGATGTATCAAGACTTGCGAAAGCATTATTGGTTGAAGAGGATGAAGAATGATATAGTTGCTTATGTATCTCAGTGCCTAAAATGTCAACAAGTGAAGTATGAGCATCAGAGACCTGGTGGTTTGCTTCAGCAGATAGAGATTCTTGAGTGGAAGTGGGAGCGTATCACTATGTATTTCATTGTTGGACTCCCACGAACTCAGAGGAAGTTGGATGCCATTTGGGCCATTATGGACAGGCTGACTAAGTAAGCGCATTTCATTCCTGTGGAAATTACCTATTCTTCGGAGCAATTGGCAGAGATTTACATCCGTGAGATCGTTTGTCTTCATGGTGTTCCCGTGTCTATCATTTTTGACTGAGGTGCGCAATTCACCTTGCACTTCTGGAGGGTAGTGCCGCAATAGTTGGACACGTGGGTTGATTTGAGCACATCGCTTCATCCTCATACGGAGGGACGCACTATTTAAAGCTTGGAGGATATGCTCCGAACATGTGTAATATACTTTGGAGGATCGTGGGATCAGTTCTTACCTCTTGCAGAGTTTGCCTACAACAACAACTACCGGTCGAGCATTCAAATGGCTCGCTATGAGGCATTATATGGTAGGCGGTGCCGGTCACCAATTGGGTTGTTCGAGCCGAGGGAGGCTCAGTTGTTGGGTACAAATCTAGTGTAGGATGCCTTGGATAAGGTCAAGATTATTCAGGATTGACTTTGCACAGCTCAGTCCAGGATGAAGAGTTATGCCGACCGTAGAGTTCGTGATGTTGCATTTATGGTTGGTCAAAGAGTGTTTCTCTGGGTATCACCCATGAAGGGTGTCATGAGGTTTGAAAAAAAAGTCAAGCTAAGCCCTAGGTATCGGACCTTTTGAGATTCTCGAGAGAGTGGGAGAGGTGGAATACAGGCTTGCGTTACCTCTGAGGTTATCAGTAGTTCATCTGGTATTCCATGTGTCCATGCTCCGAAAGTATCACGGTGATCCGTCCCACGTGTTAGATTTCAGCTCTGTCCAGTTGGACAAGGATTTGACTTACGAGGAGGAGCTAATGGCTATTCTAGCCTGCAAGGTTCGTTAGTTGATGTCGAAGAGTTACTCTTCAGTCCGAGTGCAGTGGAGAGGTCAGACCGTCGGGGTAGCTACTTGGGAGACCGAGTCAGACATGCAGAATAGATATCCCCACTTATTCACCAGTTTAGTTACTTTTCTATGTCCTTTCGAGGACGAACGTTTTTTTAGAGGTGGAGAATGTGATGACCCGATAGGTCATCTTATGATTTAAAAACCTAATTCTATAACCTGAAGCCTTAAAATTCATGTTTTAGCCTTCCTCGATTTGCATGTGTAGTCTGGCGTCTTTTCGGAAAGCTTTTATGTTAAAAACTGTGATAATAAAGGATTTTTTCCTAAAACTTCATTTGGGTTGACTTCGGTCAATATTTTTAGTAAACGGACCCGATTTCATGTTTTGACAATCCCGGTGGGTCCGTATTTTAATTTGGGACTTGGGTGTATGCTCAGAATCGAATTCGGAAGTCCCTGGCCCGAAATATCGGACTTTGTCGAAATCTGAAAGTTGAAAGTTTAATGAATTTGAGATGTTTGACCAAAGTTTGACTTTTTGGATAACGGGTCTGTATTTTGGTTCCGGAACCGGTATAGATCCAATTCCATATTTATGACTTGTCTGTGAAATTTGATGAAAAACTGAGTTGGTTTGATGTGATTCGGAGATCCGGTTGTGAAAATAGGAATTTAAAGTTTTCTTGAAAATTTCATTTGATTTGGCTTTCAATTCGTAGTTCTAGGTGTCATTTAGGCGATTTAATTGCACAATAAAGTTCGTATGATGTTTTTAGACTTGTGTGTATGTTTGGTTTTGATCCCCGAGGGCTCGGGTGAGTTTCAGATATGCTATATAGTGAAAATGGGACTTAGAACATAACTGGTGTTACAATATCTGGTGTAGGCCTCTGATCTCGCAAATGCGAGATCAAGCATCGCAATTGCGACCTATGCATGTTCCACACTTGCGAAGAATAGTTGGGCCTCATGGTTTTGGCATTTACGAATATTTCAGCACAATTGCGAAGCGAAACGGGGGAAGGCAGTGATTGCATTTGTGATCTCATGGTCGCAATTGCGGAAAAGGCCTGGCTCGCATTTGCGAGATTTTCTTCGCATTTGCGATGAAGGAAACCTGTGCATTTGCAATAGGATCTTTGCATTTGCGGGGCTCGCAACGGCGAACCCCAGGTCGCAAATGCGACACCTGAAACTGATCAAAATAACTTAGGACGGATATTTTGTTCATTTCTCAAATTTTCAAAACCTAAAAACTTAGAAGCGATGTTTCCAAGACTTCTTCTTCCCCAAATCATTGGTAAGTAATCCTAACCTACTCTCTTTAAATCTTTCACTACTTTTCCTAAGATTTCAACCTAAAATCTAAGGTTTTTCATGGTGAAATTGAGGGTTTTGGGTAGAAATTAAGGATTTGGTAAATTGGAGATTCAGACCTTAAATTGAGGTCAGATTCCAAAATAAATTACATAGCCGGGCTCGGGGTGAATGGGTAATCGGGTTTTGGTCTGAATTTCGGGTTTGGACCAAGCGGGCTCGGATGTTGACTTTTTCAAAAATGGCCTAAATTGAATTCTTGCAATCGTGGGTAGTTCCTAAGGCTTAATTCGAATGGTTTGGTTTGTAATTTGCTAGATCCTATTGGTCTGGAGACTTGTTTAAGAGGCAAGGCTGTGGTTGAGCAGTGAGTGATGCTTGGAGAAAGGTAAGCGTTGTGTCTAACTTGACTTGATGAAATTAGGAACCCTCAAACTAATTGTTATGTGTATTCCATGTGAGCGGTGTATATGTGAGGTGACGAGTACTTATGCGCCACAAAATTATCTGGTTTTCCATTTTCTCCCATTTTTCTCATATTGTCTATTTCCGTGTCATAATTGCTACAGGCTCTAATTGTACTCTCATGCCTAATTGCTACTTGTTAGACATTGTTCCCTTGTTAATGATATTAGTTATTCTATAGTCTCATTATGTCCTATTAATTGCTTAAGATGTTTTATTGGTACCCTTTTGTTGTATATTCTGAATTTCTCTCGATGTTTAGTAGAACTTATGTGAACTTTCATGGTGTAAGTTTCTTATTTATTTTCGGTTTGGAGTTTAAGCATTGTGAAGGGTTTCTGTGATATAAATTCTGAAATTTCTATCCATACTGAGTAAGTAATATTGATATGGTGTGTTCGGGTTACACACTGCAAAAGGTGGAATAAGGGTGATATGCTGAGGTTGAATAAGGGTGAATTGATACTGTACGGTGGGAACGGTTTGCAGACTTCAACATGTGTAATAAGGGTGGATTGTTTGGTGGAATACGGGTGAACTATGATTGTGTTATTATATTATGGTGGGATCGGGTTGCACGCCGCAATACTCTTGATATGGCGGGGTCGGGTTGCACGCCGCAACAGGTGGAATAAGGGTGATATGTTTAGTGGACTAAGGGTGAATTAATATCAGTACGATGGGAACAGGTTGCACGCCGCAGCAGGTGTAATAAGGGTTAATTTTTTAGTGGAATAAGGGTGAATTGTGATTGTGTTATTGTGATATGGTGGGATCGGGTTGCACGCCGCAACACTCTTTTTTATATTTACTGTTATTTATACTGTTATGAGGAAATAAGGGAGAAATATGAGTTGTACGGTGGATCGGGTTGTGTGCCGCGACAACCAATGTGCTTATGCTTTACTTGAACTGTGTTAGCTTTACGATATTCTTTATTGCACTTAAGGATTGGGAATTCCTGAATGTTGTTGATTTATTTCCGAGAGTTGTAGTTATTTCTTGCAAGTTACAATTTATTTCCATTATGTCTCCCTTTTTCTTCTTTTATCATATATACTTCATATAGGCTATATTGTGAGTGACCCGCCAAAGCCTCGTCACTACTTCGTCGAGGTTAGGATCGACACTTACCTGTACATGGGGTCGATTGTACTAATATTGCGCTCTGCACTTGCTGTGTAGATTTTGATATTGGTCTGAGTTGATCATGAGGTTGGCTGCAGGATTCACTTGATAGGTGACCCAAGGTAGACCTGCCGCAGACCCTGACGTCCCCTTCTATACATTTCCCTTTACTATTTCTTTCATTTCGAAAACAGTTGTATTTTTTTCAGACATTTACTTGTAGTAGAATCTTAGAAGTTGATAAAATGTGACTCCGGTATATATATATATATATATATATATATATATATATATATATTGAGACTGTCATATATTTCCACACTCATTTCAACTCGTTATAGCTTATTTGTTGTTAATTACTGAAAGGTAAAAGAATTGGCTAATGATTCTCTAATGTTGGCTTGCCTAGCAAGTGAAATGTTAGGCGCCATCATGGCCCCGACGGTGGGAATTCTGGGTCATAAAATAGCAGAATCACATGCTGCAATTTACTTCATATGAGTTGTGAACTCATATTTGACACTGTAAGACCGCAGAGACGAGATTAGGATTGAAGTTTATGAGTTCGAAATTCTAGTCATTTTAAGTTGTTGGATTATAAATTAGTAATTTGTATATATTAAATAAATTTTTTAAGATCATACATAATTTGGACCAAAGTTTCTGGGTTAGGCTCCGCTCAAATGGATAAACTAGGTGAAGTTAAGCTCAGCTCAAATGGATAAAATAACATAAACTAAGTTAACCAGTAATTGTATACTATTTGCTGCAAATTTTAGAACTATTTATATATGATTACAAATTTAATCTTAACTTTAATTTATGTTTATGATGGAATTCAAGTTAATTTCAAGCCGCTCCATTGCTCTCGTGCATGGGTGGAGTTACAATGGTAAGTGAGTATGGTTAAGTTTCATTCATCAGAAAATTATACAATATAAGTGCAGTCCGGTGTACAAAGTATTTCGTACTCATGTAGCGTCCAAGAAAGAGCCACATCCCTAGGAGTATGATATAGAAAGTCTGTCCTAATGCAAGCATTAATGGTTGTTCTCACGGCTATAATATGTGACTTATAGGTCACACAGAGACGACTTTATTGTTATAGATGATAAATTTTCTTTATTTTTATTTTAATTACCCATAGTAATAAATCCTCACGTTTACTCTCGTGCAAGAAAGAAGTTTAGTATCAACTCTACTTTCTTCACGAATATCCAAAGGGAAAAGGTCCAAATTTATCCCATCTACTTTTTGAATATTGTCTACATTTAATCTCGTTATACTATTTGGCCAAATTTATCCCTACCGTCATACTATCTAGCAAAATTTACCTTTACTATCAGCAAACTTTTAAAAATTACCCCCCACCCCGTCAGATGACTCAGAATCTCCCAAATTATTTTAATTATGTCACTTATTCTTCTTCTTGATCCACTATTTTTAAAATAGTTGGCATTTACCCGTTTCCTTAATCCGAAAAAAAGAGAGAAAGCAATATTAAAATAATACAACGGTTAATAAATAAAGTATAGTAAATTGAAGAATCTAAATTAGGTAGCTTGTCTAAATTTCAAAAATATTTACAACATACCAAGTTTAATGAATTTATTGCACCAAAGATATGAAAATTTTGCAAATACTAGTGATAGAAGTTAAATTTCCTTGGAGACTTTAAATTGTCAAATTCAATTTTGCTTTAATCAAATGTCTATGCATTGTGCACTCTTAAATTAGTCGATCGAACTCTATACTAACCAGACAATGAAAAAAAAATTTGAATATATATGTTCATACATGATGAGCAGCCACATATAATACATAATAAATAGATTCCCTGAATTCTACGATGTGTATATTGTTGAAAAATAAATAAAATTTCTAAACCAATTCCAAACTCATTATCACAAGAACAGAAGTGGATGCAATGGTAATTAAAAATATCCATGAATAATTTGTATAGTCTCGTATCTTTATGTCACGACCCAAAAACCAACTACCGTGATGGCGCCTATCATGGAACTAGGCAAGCCACTACTTAGCCATCTCAACACAATAAAAAGCTTTTGAAAATTATACGAAAGAAGTTAATATTTATGAAACCTTTTAAAACAGAAATAAATCCACAACGTAATACAAATCTCTCCCAAAATTGGGGTGTCACCGAGTACATGAGCATCTATACTAGGGAACAATGTACTACAATGTCTAAGGAATAAGAATTGAAATGCAAATAAAGATACTGAAAGAGAGTCAAGGCTTGCGAACGTCATGCAACTAAGTCGATAGTCTCCGGGATCAGCTGCCAAATATCAACACCCGCTATGATGGGGAACACCTAGATATGCACATGAAGTACAACATGTAGCATGAGTACAACCAACTCAATAAGAAACAATACTAAATAAAGGACTGAAGATAGTGACAAGCTACAGAATTATAGTTAATTTCCAGTAGTTTCAACAAGGAAAAAATACACATGCTTTCAAATCTGACAATTTAAGTCAAATAAGTTCATAAAATCCAAATTCATGTAAAAAACGTATATAACATATCTCAGGAGTTCAAAGAGTGATATATGGAAATTATGTGCAACAAGAATGAAAGCAAATACAGCTTCTCAGGGCAACAGGTACTCAGAATTCCTCATTATCTCATCACTCCGCACTCAGCCCTCAACTCGCACTCAATAGGTACTTGCGCTCATTAGGGGTGTACAGACTCCAAAGGGGCTCCTACAGCCCAAACACTATAATCCGTATAGACAACTCACATGCTGCACGGACAACTCACGTGCTATAGTATCATATCAGGATCTGCACGGAAAACTCACGTGTTGCACGGACAACTCACGTGCTATAATATCATATCAGGATACGCATGGACAAATCACTTACCATGGTATCAATACCTCACAATCAGGCCCTCGGTCTTACTCAGTCATCAACCTCTCTAGTCTCACGAACTCTCAGTAATCATGGAAAAGTCAGCCCAAAACATAAATGATTTAATGTATCAACAAGGAATAACAGAGACTAAGCTACCACATACTAGTAAGACTATGGGAGATTCAACAGGTATCACGGCCTCCGTGGGTCTCCACAGTACCAACACATAGCCTAAACATGATTTCTAACATGATTTACAGTCAAATTTCTATCACACATGGAATTGCATATAGCTGGAAACAAGTTACTTAATTTCACAGTTTCATGGAATGGACCAAGTCTCAATTCCTACGGTGCACGCCCACACGCTCATCACCTAGCATGTGCGTCACCTCCAAAATAATCAAATGACACATAATCCGGGGTTTCATACCCTCAGAACCGGATTTAGAACTATTACTTACCTCACTCCGAGAAAAACTCTACTCCAATATGCCTTTCCCTCGCGAGTCGACCTCTAAACGTCCTAAATCTAGCCACAAGTAGTACAATACAATCAACACGGGCTAGAGAAACCAATTCCACAAGAAAAGAATTATAGGCAAAATTCGAAATTGGCCAAAAGCCAGCCCCCGGGCCCACGTCACAAAATCCAACGGAAGTCACAAAACCCGAAATCCCGTTCATTGACGAGTCTAGTCATACCAAATTCATCAAAATCAACGGCCATTCAAATCCCCAACTCATCAAATCTCTAGCCTCAAATCCCTAAACTACACCTCAAAACACACCAAATAGGTGGAGAATAAGTGGATAAACATAATTATTGAAGTAAAATGAACTGAAGGAACTTTCCTCAAGAATCCCCTTGAAATTCCTCTCAAAAACCCCCAAATTCCGAGCTCAAAATGCTAGAAATGGTGAAAAATCTCGGAATCCTCACTTATATAGTTTCTGCCCAGGCGTTCCGCACCTGTGACCACTTACCCGCATCTGCGGCTTCGTGGGTGCGACCAAGTCACCTTCTTCGGTGAAGGATTACGCTCCAGTGGGCTTGCTTCTGCGAGGAGATACCCATAATCCACTTCTGCTTCTGCGGACCTACTGTTGCATATGCGCTCATGCAGGTAGAGGTGTTCATGGTTCGGTTTGGGTCGGTTTTTTTCTAAAAAGAAACTAAACCAAGTAAGTCGGATTTTCAAATTTTGGAACCAAACCAAACCAATTAAGTCGGTTTTTTTATCGATTCGATTTTTGTCAGTTTTTCAATGTTTTCGGTTATTAATCGGTTTTTTCCTTGAATATGAGACATACACTACCAAAAGCATATTCCGGCGACTACATTTTCAGTGTAACACTATCAAATCAATTGGTCTTTGAGAAATGTATCATTTACCAAGATATATTGATGATAATTGAATCAAATAGTGATGAATAATTTAAGCACACCATTAAAAATCGATTATTTTTAACATGAAATAATTTTTTGTACTTAGAATAGGAAAACAACCAATCAACTTATAATGTAAAGACAAAGAATAGATTAGTATAATAGCAAAGAACTAGACTAAAAATATAAATGACTAATATATGCCATAATTTTAGAAACTTTATATAAAAATATATATATAGGTATAATAATAAATTTGTATAGCTACTTTTATAGTCGGTTTGGTTCGCTTTTTTTTTTTTTGATTTTTTTATTTTAAAACCAAACCCAAACCAAAATTGATCTGTTTTTAAAATTCAACACTAAAACTAAATCAAACCTAAAAAGCATCACTTTTTTTGTCGGTTTGGTTTGATTATCGGTTCGATTCAGTTTTTCAATTTTTTATGAACACCCCTACATGTAGGTGCGGAAAAATATTCGCACCTGCGGCCACTGCTCACACATCGCCAAACTTCGCATTTGCGTTGTCCTTCCCCCACCTACGATCTCACACCTACGATGCCCACTCTGCAGGTGCGATTATACCACCAGAACTCAAGATTCAGCAACTTCTCAACTTCAATTTCAAGTCCGTTAACCACCCGAAATCAACCCGAGGCCCCCGGGACCTCAACCAAACATACCAATAAGTCCTAAAACACAATACAAACTTAGTCGATCCTTCAAATCACTTCAAACGACATCAAAAATACGAATCGCAGCCCAATTCAAGACTAATGAACTTTGAAACTTCCAAATTCTACAAACGACGCCGAAACCTATCAAACCACATCCGACTGACCTCAAATTGCGAAAAAGTCAAAAATCAAACCACGAACCTACTCCAATTTCCGGAAATCCAATCCAACCCCGATATCAAAAAGTCCACCCCGGCCAAACTATCTAAAATTCTAACATTCGCCATTTCACGCTTAATTCTACTACGGACCTCTGAATCACAATCCGGACACGCTCCTAAGTCCTAAACCACTCAATAGAGCCAACAGAACCATCAGAACTCGAATCTGGGGTCGTTTACATATAAGTCAACATACACAAAACTTTTCCAGCCTAAGCTTTCCATTATGAGACTAAGTGTCTCAATTCATTCTAAAATCCTTCCGGACCCGAACCAACTACCCTGATAAGTCATAAAGCAACTGAAAAGCACAAAGCAGAAAATGGAGAAATAGGGCTACAACTTCCAAAATGATCGGCTGGGTCGTTACATCTTCCCTCTCTTAAACAAACGTTCATCCTCGAACTGGTCAAGAAACATACCTGGAGTCTCAAATAGGTGTAGATACCTGCTCCGCATCTCCCGCTCGGTCTCCCAAGTAGCCTCCTCAACTGGCTGACCTCTCCACTGCACCTTCACTAAAGCTATATCATTTGACCTCAACTTCTGAAATTTGCCGACCCAAAATAGCCACCGGCTCCACATCATAAGTCAAATCTCCATCCAGTTGTACCATGCTGAAATCCAAAACATGAGACGGACTGCCAACATACTTTTGGAGCATAGAAACATGAAATATTGGATGCACACCCGACAAACTATGTGGCAAGTCAAGCTCGTAAGCCACCTCCTCAATCCTCCGAAGTACCTCAAATGGCCCAATGTACTGAGGGCTCAACTTCCCTTTCTTCCCGAACTTCATAACGCCCTTCATGGGTGAAACCATCAGCAGGACCTTCTCCCGAACGATGTAAAAAACATCACGGACCTTTCGGTCGGCATAACTCTTTTGTATGGACTGCGCCATGCGAAGCCGCTCCTGAATCAGTTTAACCATGTCCAATGCATCCTGAACCAAGGCAGTACTCGAAATCCTACCCTCTCACGTCTCGAACCAACCTACTGAAGATCTACATTGTCTCCCATACAAAGCCTCATAGCCATCTGGATGCTCGACTGGTAGTTGTTGTTGTAGGTAAACTCCGCTAGTGGTAGGAATTGATCCCAAGAACCCCCGAAATCAATGACACAAGCGCGTAGCATGTCCTCCAATATCTGAATAGTGCGCTCAGACTGTCCGTCCGTCCGAGGGTGAAATGTTGTGCTTAACTAAACCTGGGTGCCCAACTCTCGCTATACTGCTTTCCAGAATTGTGATGTAAACTACGTGCCCCCATATGAAATGATGGACACTGGCACACGGTGAAGGCGGACAATCTTTCGAATGTAAATCTCAGCCAACCGCTCTGAAGAATAGGTAGTACCAACTAGAATGAAGTGCGCGGACTTGGTGACCCGATCCACAATCACCCAAATAGCATCGAACTTACTCAAAGTCCGTGGTAGCCCAACTACGAAATCCATGGTGATCCGCTCCCACTTCCACTCTAGAATCTCTAACCTCTGAAGCAATCTGCAAGGTCTATAGTGCTCATACTTCACCTGCTGACAGTTAAGGCACCGAGCTACAAACCCCAATATGTGATTCTTCATCATCCTCCACCAATAGTGCTTCTGATACATCTTCGCAGCACCCGGATGAATGAAATATTGCGAACTGTGGGCCTTCTCAAGAATGAAATCACGTAGCCCATCCACATTAAGCATACAAATCCGACCCTGCATGGTCACTACCCCATCATCACCCCATCATCACCAATACTTACATCTCTGGCATCACCGTGTTGAACCCTGTTCTTGAGGACAAGCAAATGTGGATCATCATATTGGCGCTCTCTGATGTGATAAAATAAGGAAGACCAATAAGCCACACAAGCTAGAACCCGACTAGGCTCCGAAATATCCAATATCATGAACGGGTTGGCCAAGGCCTGAACATCAACTGCAAGAGGTCTCTCACCAACGGGAATGAATGCAAGGCTACCCATACTCACCGCCTTTCTACTCAAGGCATCGACCACCACATTGGCCTTTCCGGGATGGTATAGAATGGTATTATCATAGTCATTCAGTAGCTTCAACCATCTCTGCTACCTCAAATTTAGATCATTTTGTCAACAAGTGCTGGAGACTCCGATGATACGTAAACACCTCACAAGACACACCATAGAGATAATTCCTCCAAATCTTCAATGCATGAACGATGGCCGCTAACTCCAAATCATGAACAGGGTAGTTCTTCTCATGAGGCTTCAACTGGAGCAAATCCTAAGCAATCACACTAACATCCTGCATCAAGACACATTCAATAACGATTCGAGAAGCATCACAATATACTGTATAAGAGCCTAAAGCTTAAGGCAAAACTAGAACTGGAGTTGTGGTCAAGGCAGTCTTGAGCTTCTGAAAGCTCTCCTCGCACTCATCCGACCACCCAAAAGGAGAACCCTTTTAGGTCAATTTGGCCGATGGCGATGCAATAGACGAGAAACCCTCTATGAAGCGACGATAATAACCGGCAAAGCCGAGAAAGCTCCAAATCTCCGTAGCTGAGGACGGTTTGGGCCAACTCTGAACCGTCTCTATCTTCTTCGGATCCACCTGAATACCCTCATTGAACACAACGTGCCCTAAGAATGCAACTGAACTGAGCCAAAACATACACTTGGAGAACTTGGCATAAAGTTTCTCCTCCCTCAATCGCTGCAATATAATCCTCAAATGTTGGGCATGATCCTCCTGGCTACGAGAGTACACCGGGATATCATCAATGAACACTATAACAAACGAGTCGAGATAAGGCTAAAACACATTGTTCATCAGATTCATGAACGTTGTTGGGGCGTTGGTCAGCCTAAATGACATCACAAGGAACTCATAATGGCCATAACGGGTCCTGAATGCTGTCTTTAGGATATTCGAGTCTCGAATCTTCAACTGGTGATACCCAGACTTCAAATCAATCTTGGAGAACACCCTCGCTCCCTGAAGCTGGTCAAACAGATCATCAATACGCACAAAAAATACGTGTTCTTGATTGTAACCTTGTTCAACTGATTATAATTAATGCACATCCTCATAGTGTCATCCTTCTTCCTCACGAACAGAAGTGGGACACTCTAGGTCGAATAAACCCCTTATCAAGAGTTCCTGAAGTTGCTCCTTCAATTCCTTCAACTAAGCTGGTGCCATACAATACAGTGGAATAGAAATGGAATGAGTTCCCAGTACCAAGTCAATACCAAAAGTCAATATCCCTGTCAGGCGGCATGCCCAACAGGTCTGTAAGAAACACATCTGAAAACTCCTGCACCACCGGAACAGAATCAATAGTGGAAGCATCATCACTAACATTCCTCACAAAGGCCAAATAAGATAAACAACATTTCCCAACCATCCGCTAGGCCTTCAAATATTGAATCACTCTACTTGGAACATAGTCTATAGAACCGCTCTACTCAATCCTTGGCAACCCCGGCATCGCCAACGTCACGGTCTTAGCGTGACAATCTAGAACATCATGACATGGAGACAACCAATACATACCCAAGATCACGTCGAAATCGACCATACTAAGTAATAAGGGATCAACTCTAAGTCTCCAGGCTCCCAATAGTCACTACATACGATCGATATACACGGTCCACAATAATAGTATCACCCACCAGCGTAGACATATGAATCGATGAAACTAAGGACTCACATGGCATATCCAGATAATGAGTGAAATATGATGAGACATATGAATAAGTGGAACCAGGGTTAAATAATACAGAGGCATCCTTGTGAAAAACTTAGTCAATACTTGTGATCACTACATCTGACGCAATGGAATATGGTCTGACGAGAAGAGCATAGAATTGGGCCTGCCCGCCATTTGATCAGCCACCCCCTCTAGGGCGACCTCTAGATGACTAAGCCCCACCCTGAGCTGGCTGAGTGGATGGTGTAGCTGCTGGTGCTGATACCATCGACCAAGAACTCTATTGTGGAGTCCCACTCAACAATCTCTCTTGATATGACCAAAATCTCCGCAATTCAAACAAACCCTCCTCTAACGAAATCGCTACTCCTGATACCCCGAGGAACTACCCATAGAAACCTGAGTGGACGAGGCATGGTGAGAAATCTACGCTGGTAGTGCATTGAACGAAGACTGGCCTGAGGGAGCACTGTAAGAACCGTGGATAACTGATGCACCACGATGAGCTGGTCGAGCCGTCTGAGCATGCCTGTAAGGACGACCCCTATCGTGGTGGAACTGACCCCCAGAAAGGAGCATGCTTGTAAGTACGACCTCTTAGCCTCCCTCTCTACCAACTCCTGGATGTGGACCATCTCTATATGCCGATAAATGTCGACCACATCATCAAAAGTAGCACTGCATATCCTCTATCGAGTCATAAGCAACCGCAACTGATATGTGAGGCCGTCAATGAACCTCCTGATCTTCTCCCTGTCAATGGGAACCATCCAAATTTCATGACGGTCCAACACAGAAAACCTCATCTCGTACTGCATCACAGACATATCATCCTGACATAACTGCTCAAACTCTATACATAGCTCCTCTCTGCAAGACTACGTCACGAACTTCTCTAAGAAGAGAACGGAGAGATCCTGCCAAGTAAGTGTTGTTGGACTTACCAGCATGTGCCTCTCATAAGCCTCCCACCATCAGAAAGCATCCTTAGAGAACTGAAAAGTAATAAAGGAGACCCCATTGGTCTCCAGAATTCCGTTGTCCGAAGCATCTACTTGCACTTTTCCAGAAAGCCCTGAGCATCTTCTGACTCAGCACCGCTTAAAGATAGAGATCGAAGTCTGTTAAATCTCTCAAGTCTCTTCTGCTCATCATCAGCCATAATGGGGACCACCAGGGCCCGAGCAGCTGTAGCCGGCTGGACTGGGAGGGCCCCCGGTGTCTGGAGTCCCTGCATTACCTACTTTGGTGTATCAACGACGGGAGTCTGTGTACCTCCCTCAGCCTGAGAAGTGGCTACTGTGGCAGGAACGAAGACCGCCTGAGCAAGACTGGTACACAAAATCAGAGTCTGAGCTAAGGCCTCTTGAAGGCCTGGAATCACAATAGAAACAGCTGGTGCCTGAGCTGGTTCAACTGGCTCAACCGTATCGGTTACTTACTCCTGAGCTGGAACAACTAGTGTGTGTGCAGGTATACGAGTTGTGCCTCTACCCCTACTGCAGCCTATATTGCGACCTCGGCCCCTCGCGATGCTAGCTGGTGGTACCGGTGGCCGTCCATCCTGCCCAATAGTACGTGTCCTCACCACCTGTGAGAGAATAGAATAACAGAAATTTAGTTACCAGAATCAAAATATTCGCACGACAAGAATTCAAGAACGTGATGTTTCCTGAGGGTTTGGTAGCCTCTCGAATATAAGTACAGACATCTCTGTATCGATCCGCAAGACTCTACTAAACCTGCTCATGACTCGTGAGACCTATCTAACCTAGCATCTGATACAAACTTTTCACGACCCAAAATAAATTGCCGTGATGGTGCCTATCGTGGAACTAGGAAAGTCACTACTTAACCATCTCAACACAGTAAAAACCTTTTGAAAATTATACGAAAGTAGTTAATATTTATGAAAAATTTTAAAAATAGAAATAAATCCACACCGTAATACAAATCTCTCCCAAAACTAGGGTGTCACCGAGTATATGAGCATCTATACAAGGGAACAGTCTACTACAATGTCTAAAGAATAAGAACTGAAATGAAAATAAAGATAATGAAGGAGAGTCAAGGCCTGCAAACGCCATACAGCTACCTCAATATTCTTCGGGATCAGTTGCTCAAATATCAACACCCGCTATGACCGGGAACACCTAGATCTGCACACGAAGTGCAGGGTATAGCGTGAGTACAACAAACTCAGTAAGTAACAATACTAAATAAAAGACTGAAGATAGTGACGAGCTACACAATTATAGTTAATTTCCAGTAGTTTCAACAAGGACAAAATAAACATGCTTTTGAATCCAACAATTTAAGTAAAATTAGTTTATAAAAAAAATCCAAATCCAGGTAAAAACTGTATATAACATATCTCAGGAGTTTAGACAGTGATATATGGAAATTATGTGCAACAACAATAAAAGAAAATACAACGTCTTAGGGCAACAGTCACTCAGACTTCCTCAATAGGTCATCACTCGGCACTCATCCCTCAACACTAGCACTCAATAGGTTCTGCGCTCACTGAGGGGTGTACAGGCTCCGGAGGGGCTCCTACAACTAAGTGTTATAATTTGCACAGACAACGCACATGCTACACAGACAACACACGTACTATAGTATCATATTAGGCTCCGCACGGACAACTCACATGCTGAACGGATGACTCACATGCTATAGTATCATATCATGATCCGCACGGACAACTCACGTGCCATGGTATCAATACCTCACAATCAGGCCCTGGGCCTCACTCTTTCATCAACCTCTCTAGTCTCAAGGGCTCTCAGTAATCATGGAAAATATTAGCCCAAAACAGAAATGATATAATGTATCAACAAGGAATAACAGAGACTGAGGTACAACATGTAAGTAAGACTATGGCTGAATACAATTAGCAATTAGCAGGGAGATTCAACAGGTATCACTACCTCCGCCAACCTCCACAGAACCAACACATATCCTAAACATGATTTCTAACATGATTTACAATCAAATTTCTATCACACATGGAAAGCAAATAGCTAGCAACAAGTTACTTAATTTCACAGTTTAATGGAATTGACCAAGTCTCAATTCCTACGGTGCACGCCCACACGTCAGTCACCTAGCATGTGCGTCAACTCCAAAGTAATTGAGTAACACATAATCTGGGGTTTCATATCCTCAGAACTAGATTTAGAACTGTTACTTACCTCACTCCGAGAAAAACTCTTCTCCAATATGCTTTTGCCTCGCGAGTAGACCTCCAAATGTCCTGAATCTAGCAATAATTAGTATAATACAATCAATACGGGCTAAAGGAATCAATTCCACAATAAAAATACGAAATTATAGGCCAAAATTCGAAATTAGCCAAAAGTCGGCCCCTAGCCCGTCTCGAAATCCAACAAAAGTCTCTAAACTCGAAATCCATTCACTCATGAGTCTAGTGATACCAAATTCATCTAAATTTGACACCAAATGGCCATTCAAATCCCCAAAATCAACTCTCCAAATCCCTAGAATCAAATCCCAAATTACACCTCAAAAACATACCAACTAGGTGGAAAATTAGTGGAGAAACATAATTATTGAAGAAAAATGAACTAAAGGAATTTACCTCAATAATCCTCTCAAAAACCTCCAAAATCCGAGCTCAAAATGTTAGAAATGCTAAAAAATCTTGGAACCCTCTCTTTTATAGTTTCTGCCCAGGCTTTCTATGCCTGGGACCACTTACTCGTAGTTGTAGCTGCAGCTTCGCAGGTGAAACCAAGTCACCCGCTTCTGCGAAGGGTTACACTCCTGCAGACAAATATCTCGCTCTTGCGGGCTCGCTGCTACGAGGGCCTATACTACACTCCACTTCCGCTTCTGTGCTCCTACTGCCGCATATGTGATCATGCAGGTGCGACAATATTTTCGCACCTGCGGCCACTGCTCACAACTCGCAAAACTCCATATCTACGCTGCCTTTCCCCACACCTTTGAGATCGCACCTACGATGCCCACTCCGCAGGTGCAGTTACACCAGCAGAACCCAAGCTTCAGCAACTTCTCAACTTCAATTCCAAGTTCGTTAACTGCCCGAAATCAACCCAAGGCCCCCGGGACCTAAACCAAAAATTCCAACAAGTCCTAAAACACGACACGAACTTAGTCGAGCCTTCAAATCACTTCAAACAACATCAAAAACATGAATCGCACACCAATTCAAGCCTAATGAACATTGAAACATCCAAATTCTACAAACGACACCGAAACCTATCAAACCATGTCCGATGACCTCAAATTCTGCACACAAGTCACAGATGACACCACAAACCTACTCCAACTTTCGGAAATTCAATCTCACCCCGATATCAAAAAGTTCACCCCCGACCAAACTATCCAAAATTACAACTTTCGCCATTTCAAGCCTAATTCTAATGCGGACCTCCAAATCACAATCCATACACGTTTCTAGGTCTAAAATCACTCAACGGATCTAATAGAACCATTAAAACTCGAAATTGGGAGATTTTGGATTACCTATCAGATCAAGGGGTAACTTTTAAAAATTTCTTGATGGTAGGGGTAAATTTGGCCGGATAGTATAATGGTAGGAGTATATTTTGCCGAATAATATAATAGAGGTCAAATGTAAATAATATCCAAAAATAGAGGGTTGTATTTGGAACTTTTTCCACATTCAAATTTTCCTAAATAGACAAACTTATTTGTTCCACCATGACAGAATCACATGATGGTAATACTTCAATATGTAGTTTGTACTTCGTACATGTATTAATAATTTTCCAATACAACCAAACATATGTCATACCTATTGTAATACTATGGTGATAAATTTTGGAGTTACTTTACATGCACGACCTGGCATATCACACGGAGTAGTATTATATAACCTCATTGCTATCCAATTAATTCCAAATAGAAATGGTACAACACCATCTTTCGTGCTTATAGTCACGTCCTCACCATGTAACATCATAAATTAAATGGCACGACATCACCTGTGGTGCTTTTACTCTCAACCTCATATGATATGATAAATGATTATAAGAAATCAAATGCACGTCATCACCCTTCGTGCTTTTCCTCACAATATCTCAAAAAGATGATAATATATGCAAACAAGGCACGACAACACCCTTCGTGGATTTCACTCTTCCTCACCAAGCAACGATACAAATCTGAGTTAACAATGCAAGGCGGGAAACAATTTAACTTTAATTATAGTGCCATGATAACAAACTCAACTTTCAAAAATCTCAACATCTTTAAAATAAATAATAAAAATGAGGAAAATAATTAATGAATAAATAATCTAACCTAATCGTGGAGAGCATAGTCAATGAGAGCTACATATGCAACTATATCCTTCTTCATCCCTCCACCAATAATGTTGCGGCAAGCCCTGATATATCTTGGCGGCACCTAGATGAATGGAATACCATGAACTGCGGGCCTCCTCAATCAACTCACTAAGCCCATCCAAATTGGGCACACGAATACGACCCTGCATTGGCAACACTTCATCATCTCCAATAGTAACTTGCTTGGCACCATCGTGTCGTACCATGTACTTAAGAAAAAGAAAATGAGGCTCGTCACACTGACGCTCTCTGATGCACTCATAGAAAGAAGACTGAGAGACCGTGCAAGTTAGAACACTACTAGGCTCCGAAACATCTAATCTCACGAACTGATTGGCTAAAGCCTGAATATCTGATGCTAGCGGCCTCTCCCCAACTGTAATATACACAAGGCTACCCATACTCACAGCCTTCTTACTCAAGTCATCAGCCACCACATTGTCCTTCATGTTATGATACAAAATGGTGATATCGTAGCCTTTCAGCAACTCCAACCACCTCCTCTGCCTCAAGTCGAGATCCTTTTGCTTGAAAAAATACTGTAGACTCCGATGATCCGTGTAATGACCTGACCGATCGTTTTGCTTTCTAGATCCTCGTTCCCCTAAATAAGACTCCCCGTATGTGTATTTACTATTTTATGACTTACGGCGATGCTTAGGTAGGTTTTGGAAAGGTTCGGGATGAAATCGGAATACTTAGTTCCTTAATAGTGGCTTAAAATGGTTAATTTTAAATTGAGTCAACATTTTAAGTAAATGACGTAGTCCAATAGGTTCATATGATTATTTTGGACTTGGGCGTATATTCGGATTAGGTTTCGGATGACACATGAGCGTTTCAGCGCTTAATATTGAATGTTGGCGCATTGAAGGTTTAAAGTCCTTTAAGTTTGATTTGAAGTAGGTTTTGGTGTTATCGAGGTCCGTTCGAGATTCCAAGCCTGAACAATAGTTCCATATGGTAATTTAAGACTTGCACACAAAATTTGGTGTCATTCTAAATAGTCTAAGTATGATTTGGCGCGTTCTGAGCAATTTAAAAGCTCGAAGTTCATAATTTGATTCAATTTAGTTTTGGGGTGCGGTTCTTAGTTTTGATGTTATTTTACATATTTTGAGAGTTCAATCAGGTTCGTATTATTGTTATGGACTTATTGGTGCATTTGGATAGGGTCCCGGGTGGCTCGGGTGAGTTTCAGACCTCCCGCGGCTAAGTCCCAAAAATCTGGTGTGTTGGTTCTGGTTTCCTTCTTCGCGAGGGCTGTGTCGCAATCGCGGAGAAGGAAAATGTGAGAAGCTTATATTTTCTCTACGCGTTCGCGAACCCTTGCCCGTGTTCGCGAAGGTCTGGGACCTATAGCCCTCGCGTTCGCGAGAAGTGGCCCTGTGGGGTGTGAGCTCGTTCCTCTTCGCGATCGTGAGCTGGACCCTGCGTTCGAAAAGCTCGGGCTCGTTAGCCTTTGTGTTCGTGTGTGGGTCCTCACGCTCGTGATGACCTTTTTCGTGGGCCCTGGGCAGATTTCCTTCGCGATCGCGAAGAAGGGACGCCTGGGTAGTGTCTTTTAAAATGTCGGGACTTAGGCTTTTTAGTTCATTTCTTTCACTTGTTGGATGATTTTAGAGCTCTTTGAAGAGGGGTTTACAACTAGCACTTTGAGGTAAGTAATTTATACACAATAGGAGTTTAATACATGCATTTTGGGTAGATTCCTCACACATAAATTGTAGAAATTATGGGTTTAGTTGAAAAACCTAGGTTTTGATAAAAATTGGGATTTAACAAAGAAAATGATTATGTAATTGGGTATAAATTATACATTTGAGTTCGTGAGGTTATGGGTAACATTTATCTTCAAAATTTTCCGAAATCCGAGCACGTGGGCCTGGGCGTGAATTTTAAGAATCTTTCAATTTGGGTTGGGTAATTACTCGAATAGCTAAATTATGAACTTGTGAGTATATATTGATTAATCTATATGATATTTGGCTAGCTTCGGATTTTTTGGCACCAAGTTGAGGCTTTAGAGTGAATTTGTGGGTCGTAAAGTGAGCTTTGGGACGAGGTAAGTATCTTGCCTAACCTTGTAAGAGAAAATTCACCCCATAGGTATTTTATATTACTATTTGCTTCTAATTGTGGGAGTTACGTGCGCACGAGGTGACGAGAGTCCGTGCTTAGCTACAAATCATGCTCAAGTTCGGGTAGTTTTAGGGCCCAACCATGAAATACTTGTATTGTTTTCACTCTACTTGTTAATTTAAGATCTTAAATTATATTGAAACTTATTAAAGGATTCATAAAGGCTAAATTTCACTTACTTTGAGTTTTGGCGGGTTACTTGATCGTTAATAGAAGTTGTGCTTCCTTGTGTATTAGTCTAGAGATAGCTTTTAAATTGGACGTTTGTAGAGTATTCTCTCTTCTTGTAGAGTGGGCCGAACGCCTCGGCAGTATAATAGATGCATCTATAGTTTGTGTTGTTCCACTCTCGGCAGTGTACATATTATTCTGGATCGGGCCGTATGAACTCAGAATAAGTCGGGCGTGATAAGCAGGTCATACAAAATCATCATAAGTCGGGTCGTACGAACTCAGCATAACTCAGCATAAGTCGGGCGTTAATGAATCCTTTGTTCACTGATTGTCATTGCGTTATTATTATTATTATTATTCACGTATTCCATGTCTATTTAGAATTTCGGTATCTATTGGCCCATAGTAAGTGTCGATGTCGATGTCGACCCCTCATTACTCTTTCTTCGAGGTTAGACTGGATACTTAGAGGGTACATGTTGTTTATGTACTCATGCTACACTTATGCACTAATTGTGCAGGATCTGAGGTAGATACATCTGCATTCATTCAAGCGCACACCCCTCATTACATCTGGCATTCATTCAGTCTCTCTTTTGTATTTACTTTCTGTCTATCTTAGTTCAGACAGTAGTATAGGTGTTTTGTACATTCTATTGCGACGGTTATAACTGTTGCATGAGCAGTTTTAGCCTATTGGGACACTTGGAACAATAAGTCATTGCATTACTACTATGACCGTTGCCATAGAGTTATCTATTGCAACGATTATCTGGATCGTTGCAATAGCCTTGTCTATTGCCACGGTTCTTTGAGCAACTAGGCTTTTGAGACGGTTTTCCTTTCGCTCCTTATTTTTCCGCTTCTAGTTTTACTAAATCCACCTCTTCTTAAAAGTTATTTTTTAATATTAGCCCTATTTTACCTGCGAAGGCTTCATCAAATTGAGAGCTCTTGCCAGTAAACCACTTCCACACTCTACCTCGTGCAGCATCCCGGCGAAGCACCAACAAATCTAAGCTGCTTTCTCCAGTCATCGAGTATATCTCCAGCCAGAAATAAAACTCGAATAGACCTTGTAAGCACTTTCAAGCTTCAACTCAGGACTTAGGGTTCAGGTTCACAACTCTTATTATCTTTTGAATCTTTATTCTCTATGTAGTTAATTTTTCTATACTTAATATTAGAGTTCTCTTAATGATTCAGTGTCCTTATAGCTTAGCAATTTCTATTTTTTCTCTAAAGTAATTTGAAGCACAGCAAAGTGTGAAAAGTTTTTGGTTTGTTGTAAAAATTACCCCAAACACGTTTATTTTTTTGTATTTTGGGTTTTATTTTCAAGTTTGATAGTATTCTAATAGTGCCTATTTGAAATGTTTATTTTTTTTTTTTCATGAATCACAAAGCATGAGAAATAGACACTAAATAGATTTGGGGATTTTAGTTATTCTCGTATTGGAAAATTACTGCTACAACTATTTTGATAACTTTGCCTATATTTTGTTACTTCATACGGTTTCCACTTTATGTTGCTGAATTTCTTATTTTCGAAATAAAATGAACGCATCAAAGAGAGACTCTTCCACCCTCGTAACCAACAGACTCACAGAGAAACTGGTCAGCGCTTCACAAATAGTTGTGCGCTCTCTTTTTTCTTTACTTTTTTTTTTACTCTTTTAAATATATTCTTGTAACTGTAATCACTTTTACTTGATCGTAGTTGCTTTGGTGTCTCGTTTTATGTTTGGTAATTTACAGGAAATTTTTGTTGCCATAATCAGAACGGTTTGGTAGTTATGACATATATATTACTAATATCATTAGTATTTCTTCTACATTGATACTTGGGCATTTGCCTTTCTATCTATCTTGTATAGAGAAGTGAAGCTTCCTCTCAATTTTCTCTATATACCAGTTTGACTCTTACCAACCAAAAATGACAAAGATCTTTTGTTTAATAAAGCATGCTGCTAATTCCTATTTGATGAGGGTTGTTTCTATAGCTCTCTAATTTTTTGAACTTATTAAAATGGTAAAAACAAGAATAATATGGATTTTGAAATTCTTGTTCAATGAATTGTGAGATTTAGAAAAACTGAGAAAAAGATGTATTATACATCACAAGATTCTCTTATCATAAAGGAATTTCATGGAGTACTTTTTCTGGATAAATCCACCTAGTTGTAATTCTGTTGTTAGGTGCCAAATTTTATAATTGCAAGGTCACTTTTATAGTACATTATTGCAAAGTGTGCATGTGATTCCTTGAGGGACATAATTGGATTTAGTGTACAAGTTGTAATTCTGTTGTTAGATGTCCTTTGTGGTAGCAGACTTAATTGACAGGTTAGTTAATATATTTTAACTTGGCTGCGACTTTGGTTGTCCTTTAGCTGCATTTTGTGACTTGTTTGGACTTCATTTCAGCTTCATTTTGCTGTAGATAAAATTCACTCAGTAGGATGAGCTTTGAGCTCCCGATTAAAATCAGTATAATTACCTTTGTAGTGTCAATGCATTTCTTTTCAAAATGCCCCTAAAGTGGATAAACATATATATAGCTCTAATCCTCTCTAGAATATATTTTGTTATAAAAATTTGCTGAATCATTTATTTACCATCTTGTTGTAGGTGGAGCAAATGAACAAAGGGCATGGACGACTTTGCATATGATTATTGGTTGGTTGTTGCTAGAACCTAGGAATATTATGCTAACTTATGTATGCTAGTTTTCAAAGTGTCAAATAATTGTATTTTTTTTTTTTTGTGTGGATATTACGAGTTTGATATTTTGGATTATGATTTTGCTAATGAAAAGTTGTTGCGTGATTTATGTAACATTTCAGTGCAACACTGTATTACTATATATAGGTACATAATAACCTATGCAAACCGTGGAAACAATCTATATTAATGATTCCAATAGGTATCCAAAACAATCGAATAACAGCATATAAAACCGTTGCTACAGCCTTGATGGGCAGTTGCAATAAATGTTCTAAACCGTTGCAATAGATGTTCTAAAACGTAAATGCCATTGCATAAAATGATAATCAATGATTTTGAACCGTTCCGTTTATACTAAAAACCGTTGCAATATATGGACACATGTGACGGTTCTAAAACCGTTGTAGTAAAGAGGGCTATTGCAACGATTTAGCAACTGTTGCATGAAACCGTTGCAATAGACCTATTGGCACGCGATCTGATGAATGGATCCCTAAACCATTACAATAGGTCTATTGCAACGGTTTGGAGGCTATTGCAATAGGTCTATTTTCTAGTAGTGTACACTTGTACACCGGGTCTTGGGAACATGCTAATAGATACTTTGTGATTTTGAGTATTTATTTCAACATATTTGCTCTTTAATTAGTTTACGCTTTACTTTACTATAATTTTCCCCTTCTCATTTACTTAATAAATAAAAATCAACTATTTTGAAATTATTAAAAAGAATAAATATATGGCTAGTTCACTGTTGGCTTGCCTAGCAGCGACGTTGAGCGCCATCACGCCCTATAGTGGAAATTGGGTCATGACAACATGGTATTAGAGCACTAGGTTCACGTAGGTCTCACAAGTCATGAGCATGCCTAATAGAGTCTTGCAGAGACGTCCATACTTATCTTCGAGAGGCTATAGGCTGTTAGGAAACCTCTTTTTCTTCAACTCCTATCGTGCAATTGATGTTGTGCTAAGTATCTTTCACTTATTCTCTGACAGATGGTGAGAACGCGAGCAGAAGATGTACCCGACCATGGAGAAGCTGCCCCTTGTTGCTAGAGGCCGAGTATGAGGCCGGGGGAGGGCTACAACTCATGCTAGAGGACGAGGGCATCCTAGAGTTGCTTCAGTTGTGCCACCAGCGGATCCAATGGAGGATCCTATTATTGAGATGCAGGGCGAGGTGCCTGCAGCGGAGCCGGCCCCAGTGGATTTCATCTCCGCATCAGGATTCCAGTAGGTCAGGAGCCGTGTGCTGCGGTTCATGGATTCTACGACATAGGTTGGTTTATTTCCTGCAGACCCAGCCACATCTCAGGCGGAATGGGGAGCACATACCCCTACTGCTCAAGCTCCAGGGCATGAAACTACCGTATATCAGATCCCAAGCGCATTACCCGTGGGCGGAGCTCAGCCAGTTGCAGCGGCTATACCAGAGCCTATACCAGTTTCGGTCGGCGATTCGCATAAGCTACAAGATAGATGGATCAGGCTACATCCCTCTGCCTTTGGAGGTGAGCGACATGAGGATCCCCAACTGGAGGGCAGGGCCCGTAGATGGTGGCATTCCTATCTTTTCTGCAGACCAACAGGTTCTCCTTCCTTGACTTGGGACTATTTCACACATCTCTCTCTCGGGAGAGATATATTCCACCCTCTCAGAGGGAAGAGTTGTAGGATCAGTTCGAGCAGCTTCAGTAGGGTGAGATGTCCGCGACCAACTATGAGGCGAGATTCTCTGAGTTTTCTTGCCATGCATTTATGATACTTCCCATCGACGCAGAGAGTATGGAGGATTGTTGCGGGTTCGCACTGTTGTATCCATACCAATATGCCTGAGAAGTTGGGATGGGGACTCCATACAGGCATGTTGTGGAGATAGCTCCGAGGATCGAGGGTGTTCGTATGCGGGGCCGAGAGCAGATGCCGAGACAAACAATTTCGATATTCTGGAGGGTTCAATGGTGCTCCGCCTGCGGGCAGAGGTCAGTTTGTAAAGGTTCAGTCCAGCATGCCCACATATTCAGCAGCACCGCCTCCTCAGTGTGCTCTAGTGCATCCCTATTTCAGCGCCAACTCAGAGAGCTCCTACTTTCCACCGGCCATTCAGGGTTCCTCTAGTGGGAGTTCAGGTCCCTAGAGTAAGACTCAGGGTCAGTCATTTTCCGCACTGAGAGGTTTTTTTAAGTGCGAGGATCTTGGTCATATGAGGATATTCTACCTCAGGCTTCGCGGCAAGGCAGTACAGCAGGGTCATCATCCTATGACTACAGCACCAGCTGGCGCACCAGTCGTTTGGCCTCCCAAAGGCAAAGGGCAGGTGGGTAGGGGCCATCCTAGAGGTGGAGGATAGTCAGGTGGCACTCCAGCTAGGTTCTATGCCTTTCTAGCTAGACCAGATGCAGTAGCCTCAGAATCCCGTGATCATAGGTATTATTTTTGTATGCTATAAGGATGCTTCAGTACTATTTGATCATAGGTATTATTTTTGTATGCGATAAACCTCATGCTTTCGCGATGAACAAGCCCAACAAACTTCGCGATCACGCCCTCTCCTTCGCGAACGTGAATGGAAAAAATCCCAACAGACTCTGAAGACTCTACACGATCGTGGGAGAACCTTTGCGAACGCGTAGAAGGAAATGAGAAAAGAAAAACCAGCAACTTCAGCAATAATGACTAAGTCTAATTTGGTGCCGGATTCAATCTGTATCACACCCGGGACTCACAGGACCCTGTCCGAATATACCAACAAGTTCCAAAACACCTAACGGGCCTACTCGATGCCAAAAATTACATCAAACAACATCAATACTGTGAATCGCAACCCAATTCAAGCCTATTTAAACTGTGAACTTCCGATTTTCAAAACTAATGTCGATTCATACCACAACAACTTTGATTGACTTCAAACTTTGCACACAAGTGATAAATGACATGACGAGCCTATTCCAACTTCCAAAATCGGAATTCGACCCCGATATTAATAAAGTCAACTCCTGGTCAAACTTTTGAACCTTCCAAACCTTTAATTTTCTAACTTTTACCAATTCAAGTCGAAACGACTTACGAATCACCAAATCAACATCCGGACACACTCCTAAGTCCAAAATTACCTTACGGGGCTATTGAAATCGTCAAAACTCAATTACAGAGTCGTTTATGCAAAATTCAAACTACGGTCAACTCTTTCGACTTAAAGCTCCAACTTAGGCACTCTGTGTCTCATCTCACTTCGAAACTCACCCAACCCAAAACAAAACACCCCCGGCAAATCACATAACTAACCATAATACAGCATAGAAGAGGCAATAAATAGGGAATCGGGGCTAAAATACTCAAGACGACCGGCGTGGTCATTACAGTAGTGATTTCTTCTTCGCGATCGTGGAAGAAGCCTCGCAATCGCGAAGGCATAACTGGCCCAGGTAGTGAAGCCCTTATCCGCGAATGCAAGGGCTATCTCGTCATTGCGAAGGCCTGCCCAGCCTGAGCTTTGCGAACGGGGTTAGCCTTTCGCGAAGGCGAAGCGTAACGTGGGTGACTCCCCCCCCCCCCCCCCCCCAAGCCCTTTGTTCTATGTGAATGCAGGTTCGCATACGCTAACGCGAAGTCTAGCAGTCCTAGACCTTCGCAAACATGACCCAATGATAGCGAACGCGAAGGGAAAAATATACAGTCCCCCAGTTCCTTCTCCGCAAATGCGACTCCACCTCCGCGTTCGCGAAAAAGGAAACCAGAACCAGTAACGTCAGATTTTAAGACTTAGCTCCGGGTGGTCCAAAATTCACCTGAGCCACCCGGAACCCGACCAATCACACCAACAAGTCCATACACATAATACGGGTCTGCTGGAACTCTCAGAACATTTAAAACAACATCGAATCAAGAATCATACTCCAAAACCAACTTGAATAAACTTATGAACTTCAAACTTTTCAATTAGCTCTGAACAGTCGAATCATACTTAGGCTACTCGGAATTACACTAAATTTTGCGTACAACTCATAAATCACGATACGAAAATTTTTCCAGGCTCGGAATCCCAAACAGACCTTGATAACACCAAAGTCTACTCCAAACCAAATTTAATGAACTAGAAAACCTTCAATCAACCAACTTTCCATATTACGCGCCGAAACACTCCCGGATCACCCGAAAACCCAATCCGAACACACGCCCAATCCCAAAATCATCATACGAAGCTATTGGAATCTACAAATCCTGAATCTGAGGTCGTTTACTCAAAATGTTGATTCAAGTCAAACTTGGCCACCTTAGGCCACTATTAAGAAGCTAAGTGTACCAATTTCAACTCAAACCCTTCCAAACCTAAACCCACCCTCCCTCCAACTGATAAAACAGTAAAAGTACATTCGAGGAGTCTTAACTAGGGGAACGGGGGTTTGGTAAGAAAAACGACTAGTCAGTTCGTTATATTCTCCATCACTTAAACAAATGTTCGTCCTCGAACGGATCTAGAATCATAACTAGAGTGCCGAATAAGTGTGGATATTTGCTCATCATGTCTTCCTCGACCTCCCAAGTCGCCTCCTCAATGGGTTGACCCATCCACTGGACCTTTACTGCAGAAATTTTTTGTGACCTCAACTGGCGAACCTACCTGTCAACAATGGCAACTAATGGCACACCCCTTTTTTACTTCACTTCTTTAACCCCTTTAAAATAATAAAAAGATTTTTGAAGCTCAAAAGGTTTTACAAAATTGAAAAGTGACTGATATTTTGTTAAAAGGTTATTTCTCATAGTCGCCACTTGGCATATAATCTCAATGTGCCAAGTCACCATTAAAACCAATTTTCCCTGAAAACACATTTGACTCTTAAACCAGTTTTCACCAAATATTCTAGGAAAGGGGATTCATTTAACTTGGGGAGAAGGTGTTAGGCATTCCCCGAGTCTCGTTACTGGTACGGTTGTATACGTGATCAAGATGGCTTTTAAGAATATTCTAATTAAGGTAATACACACAAAAAGGAAAAACAAACATGAAGGTGGTTCGAGGTTGTCCCTACCTAAATAAATAAATAAATAAAAAGAAAAAAGAAGAAAAGAAAAAATAAAATATTAAAACTCCTATATTAACTACTATGCTTCCTCCATAATCGCATCACGGTCTCCAAAATATTACAAGTTCTTCGGGCATTCCCCGGATAAATTTAACCAAGTGAACGACTTCTCGCCCCAAAAACTAGTAAAACGTCCTAATATTGACTACCCAAATATTGTCGGCCTAAACATGCTCCTAGCGGACAATGTAATAAAGGTAAAATAAATAAAATTAAAAGAAATAAAAATTAATTTCATGCTCATTCCTTTTTATCTTCTTATTTCATGCATTTGACCGAGCCCTGTCCTAAAATATGAGAACGATTAATTACTAATGGGCTATGGTCATTCCACACTCCTACGGTCCAATTCAAACAATTTACTCACACAAGGAAAGATAACAAAGCATATGACAAAGTAACTATCCTAGAGGTAAGAGATCTGACAAAGAATATAAATGAATAACATAGGAAGAGGAGAAACAAGAATAAATAGAGGTGGATTAAAAAGTGATAAGAGCCATAGGACACCCCTGGACGACCCAACTCCTTAACTTGATTCTGAATATATCAATTAACATCCAAAGTCTAACTAATGGATAATCTCACGATCCTAAGTTTAGTTCTTAATCTCAAACAAGCTTTCAACTTAAATTTACAAGCTCAAACAGATCCATCTCACACCAAAACAGCTTTTTAGTTTAACATACAACAAGTTTCCTAAGTAAATTCAAAGAGCTCACTGGGTTTCATCAATATTAACTCATCATAGTTCCAACAGGACAAAGTCAAAACAAAGCGCCACAACTTGCATCAAGAAAATGACGAATTAACTAAACAATAGACATGGAAAATTCTAACTCCACAAACAATTTATGTATTGCCTAAACCTTTCCAACAGTCTTCACACCACAGAAAAGAGCTAATATGCTGATTTTAACAGTGACTAATGACATGTTTTAGGCCTCTGAATCCCAAGCAGTTATGAAAATCAACCAAGATGCGCATGACAACTAATATCCAACTCAAGAAACATGAATTAAGCGGACTTGCACCAATAACGATCAAATAGGCACATTGAAAAGACATTATGGATTCGCTTCAAGCTTAGACCTCAAGGAGATAGGCGAAGATTTCTTTTAAAAAAAAATATATGCGCGAATGCACTGATTATTCAGACTCAATCAAGAGGACTTCACTCAGCCAACATAAATAAGCAAGCAAATCAGAAAAGTATATGGGCTAACTGCGAGTCAAATTTAATTCGAAATAAAGTTTTGGACTAAGTATCCCTCTCTTACTAACTAAGCACGATTGCTTTACTATAATGTATTTAAAATTGGAAGTTGTAATGACTTAAACAGACAACAAATACATCAAGCTAAAGAGAGCAAATAATCCAATAGTATTATAATTTCAAATTGTCTCGCATAGTTTTGGTGCCTTCAGCTAAAATAGAAACAAAACCAGTAAAGTTGACAAAAAGTGTCCTAGAATGAACTCTGGGGAATTGGAAACAAGACATTTCATACAGAGGCCAGCACTGCATTCCTCTAATCGAAGAGACTGAACCTATGTCATCATCAGACCCTCTCATACTCGAATCAATGATCCAAACCAGAATTGCATTAAAATGACAAGTGAAATACATGATCGATTCACAATTTTCGCAACCTTCAAAGTCGAAACATATGTCAAACTTAGAAACAACTACAGAATATTCTGAATAGTTCATACAACTCTAACCACAAAATCTTGTACCAAAACCATGACTTAAAACAATTTTAAAATCATCCTGAGCACCAGCTCAAATAACCATTTAATCGACACCTAAAGAAATAAAAGAGGAAGGAAAGAGTTGCACCTGAAAATTGAAGTTGAATTTCTCAAAATGTTCAGCAGTTACACGATCGAAAATGAAACCGCATCTACAACGGAACTCAAGTCAGGTAGAAGCTCGAACAGAATCACAAATCGGCGACTGACATCGAACCTCAAAAAAATTAACACTTATACGACTAGGTAAGCCTTACACTTGGCGGAAATGAAAATAAAAACATTAAAATTAACAACTAACAATGATAGATAATTTAAATGAGCAGTTGAATGCCGCTCGGCATATACAATAATCAACTCTCGCTCAAAAGTACATAACACTCCCAAAACCCGGAATGTCGTAAGTCACAAACTTCTATGAGAAAACTAATTGTTCTATACATCACTGTCTATAGAATAAGAGAAGAATGAACATAGGGGGATAGAGGGGGACTCCGAGGATCTGCGGGCGCGGGGAGATGTACCTTGAAGTCTCCAAATAGCAGCAACAACTACAACTAGTAACGAGGATGGGAAGAAGGACCTGGATCTGCACACGAAAAACATGCGCGGGAAAGGGCGTGAGTACACCACAATGGTACCGAGTAAGTGTCAAACCTAACCTCAGTTGAGTAGTGACGAGGTCAAGTCAGGGTCCTACTGGTATACATATATGATAAAACAAGATAGATTGAAATATCATAGTAAAGTAAAGACTGAAATTTAACAAGAATGAACTCATAGAAGATAACAGCTCAGAGTACACAGAGATAACAACAGGCAATCTCCCGAGATACCGTCTCGTAGTCCAAAACGTAAATATGCAGGGGATCTCTCGGAATATCGTTTCGCAGTCCCAAAGTAAATATGCAGTGCAGGAGGATCTCCTAGAATACCGTTCCGTAGTCCCAAAGTAAATATGTAATACAGGAGGATCTCCCGAAATACCGTTTCGTCCCAAAGTAAATATGCACAACTCAACCAACAGAAATAACAATTACAGCAAGAAAACCAACATTTTAGACTAAGTTCAAGTTAAAGAAAGCTGGAAATTCACTAAACATGCTGCACATAGTTCAAATAAACAGTTAGAGCAAGTAGCCACGCTATTCTAAGCTAACAGGTTACTACTCATCTTGATTATAACTCAAATAAGGAGGAAAACAGGTTGATACTTAGCATAAATCGGGGTTTTACAACAAATATCACCTGTACATACTCGTCACCTCACGTACACGGCGCTCACATATCAAAAACAACACCAAATCATAAGGGGAGTTCCCCCACACAAGGTTAGGCAAGCCACTAACCTCGAATCAAGCTCAAAACAATCCATAACAATGCTCTTTCCACAAATATCTGACTCCGAATGGTCCAAATCTAATCAAAACCAATTACATAACATAAATATAACTACAAGAAACCAATCTAGCTTGAAATCAAAGTTAAAGGAAGAAATTAGAAAATTGCTCAAAAAGCCTCCGCGGGCCCACGTTTCAGAATCGGGTAAAAATCACAAATTATTAATACTCATTCACTCATGAGTCTATCCATACCATACTCAAATCCGATACCAAAATCTCGATCAAAACCCCAAAATTCGGTCTAAAAACTTTTCTCAAATTTTTCCCAATTTTCCACCCCAAATAACTAATTTAATGATGAAATTAAAGACATAATCATGGAAATTAATAAAAACTAGGTAAGAATCACTTAACCCAAACACCCATGTGAAAATCCCTCCAAAAATTGCCTAATTTCGAGCTCTCAAGTCCAAATGGTGAAAAATGAAATAAACCCTCGATTTTGAACTTTTAAGTCTGCCCAGTAATTCCTTAACCACGATCGCGAAGAACAACTTCACTGCCCCAGGATTTAATCCTATGCGAACGCGTAAATAACCACGCGAATGCGATGCACTGGCTCTCATACCTACGCGATCGCGAACGTCCTCACGTGTTTGCGATGAGCAAAGCCCGTGGCCCAGCTTTAGTCTCATTTACACTATGTGAACGCAAACTTGGCCATGCGTTCGCGAAGCACCACTTCACACCATTACGTGTTCGCATACTCCTGCCCGCAAATGCGAAGAACAAAACTTCCTCTGACTGGGCCATGCGTTCGCGAAGCACCACTTCACACCATTACGTGTTTGCATACTCCTGCCCGCAAATGCGAAGAACAAAACTTCCTCTGCCCAGCTAAGCCTACGCAATCGCGGCCCCTCTCTCGCGATCGCGTATAAGGAAACCATATACACCATGTCACACACTTTAGCCATTTCTCTAAGTCCAAAATGCAATCGATAATGATCCGAAACATACCCGAGGCCCATGGGACCTCAACCAAAGATACAGTCCTAAAACACCATATAAACTTATTCGATCCTCCAAATCAGCACAAACAACGCTAAAATCACGAATCATCATTCGATTCAAACTTAAAGAACTTTAAACTTCCAACTTCGACAACTGATGCCGAAACCAACCAAACTACGTCTGGTTGACCCCAAATTTTACGCACAAGTCACATTCAACCTTACGGACCTATTCCAACTTCCGGAATTAGAATCCAACCATGATATCAAAAATTACACTACCGGTCAAAATCTCAAAAACTTCGAATTTTGCCATTTCAAGCCTAAATGAGCTACAGATCTCCAAAACACCATCCGGACAATCCACTAAGTCCAAAATCACCTAACGGAGCTAAAGGAATCGACAGAACTCTATTCCGGAATCTTCTTCACGCAATTCCAACTATGATCCAAATCTTAAGGCTTAAGCTTCCGTTTAGGGACTAAGTGTCCCAAACACTTCCAAAAACCAAAATGAAAACTACCGGCAAGATACCATAGCAGAAATAGATACGGAGTAAGTAGTTAATAGGGAATCGGTGTCATAACTCTCAAGACGATTGGTCGGGTTGTCACACAAATGGAGGGAGTAGATTGAGCAAAAACTCAATCCTATGCTCAACATTTATCCTCCCTCCCCTTAAACAGATCGTGTGCGTGAGAAGCGCATGGGAGAGATGGAATATTCTTGTCAGAATTTGGTTACGTGGAAGAGGGAGAGGGGAGGGGACCATGTGAGTTAACTTGTCGGGTTTGGCGAGTTTGGGTGTTGTAGGCGCGGCAGAAGTGAAGGGAGTTGGGTGAGGCGGCTGCATGAGAGAAAGTGCAGGGTTAAGGTTTGGTTTAATTTGGATTTTATTTGGGTGAAGGAACTAATGTGGGCTGTTAGATTAAAAAGTATGGAGGGTGGAGATTAAAGCGTGTATGGGGCGGGTCAGTAGAGTTAATGGGTTAGCTGGTGGGGCAATTAGGCTCAAGTCTAGTGGGTTTGAGTTAAAGGAGATGGACTCAATCTTAGGCCTTCGAAATTGGCCCTACAAACTTTTCTTGTTGAACAAAGATAAACTCAAAAATTCTACAAAAATATCAATTAAAACTTAGTGAAGTAAATAAACTAAATATCAAAATGAAACTATTTTTGATATTTTTAATGATTATACTAAAATAAAAATGGGGAACAATAGGTTAAAATCATAGTAAAATTAAAGTAATGGGCTACAAAATATTAATGACCTTAAGTACATGAGAAAAATAAAAAATGAAACTATTTTTGTATATTTTTAATTTTTAAATACTAAACTAAATTAATTAAATGGTAATAAAATGGTTTAAAATTCCATAATAACTCAAGCAAATTTTTTACAAATACTAATTTTATAAAAAGTCGTGCGGGTAAAAAATTACATGCATACAGCTGTTTTTCTTTGCTTGGAAACACAAAGTGTTTGTGAGCAACGAATTAGAGAAGTAACATAATTGGTTTCTGACATGACACTTATTCAAAAGAAAATAAAGATGGATAAAAAGATTTGTGACCGAGCCCTGGTATCTGAGCTACCTACATATCATTGGCTATAAAGGAATCAGGTCACGTGTAGTTCAGAAGTAAGAAAGATAGAGAAGGATACCGAGGTGGAGAGTCGAGTGAAGTGCCGTCGAGGTACCGGTCCACGGTTCCTATCATTACATCAAAAATGAAAAATAAATAAAAATTACAATAGAAACTACAAAATCTTATCTATTGTTCTGTCTTGAATCTTCTATAGTCTTGTCGTGCATCTCGAACTGTTAGCTCGCTTTCTTGAGGCGAGCTTCTGCTACTTTTAACTTGAATTGGAACTTGAAAGTTGACCAAATTCTTCAGGTAGGCTCCTGATGTTTGGATTTGAAATGAACCAGAACTTGAACTTGAACTTAAAGTAGACTTGAAATTGAAACCAATTTTTGAAGTAAATACCCGCATTCTCCTGGTGGGTGACTGACGTTCTGATCCGAACTTGAATTCAACTTTGAAAGAAATATCCTCGTTCTCCAGGTGGGTGCCTGCTACTAATACTGAAGCTTGAAATAAACTCTTAAACAAATACCCTCATTCTCCAGGTGGGCGCCTGCTACTGACTTGAAACTTGAAATAAACTCTGATATAAAATACCCTCATTCTCCAGGCGGGTGCCTGTTACTAAATTGAAACTTGAAATGAATTTCCTCATTCTCCAAGTGGGCGCCTGCTACTGACTTGAAACTTGAATGAATTCCCTCACTCTCCAGGGGGCGCCTGCTACTAAAACTGAATCTAAAAACTCTTGAAATAAATACCCTCGTTCTCCAGGTGGGCGCCTGCTATTGACTTGAAACATAAAATAGACTCAGATATGAAATATCCTCATTCGGCAAGTAGGTGCATGTTACTAACTTGAAGCTTGAAATAAATACCCTTGTTCTCTGGGTGGGCATCTACTATTGGCTTTAAACTTGAAATGAATTTCCTCATTTCCAGGTGGGCGCCTGCTATTACAACAAAACATACAAAACAAAAGAAACATTTATGCCCCAGTTTGTACCAGGAACATCTGTGAGTATTAATCGAATCATTATATCCAAAAGAATTTAAAAGCTAAATCCTATTATCCAGGAGGGTCCTTAAGATTAAAATTAAATCTCATTTTTAAGAGTGAAAACTTAAAAACTAATTCCATTTTCTATAAGTAAAAACGTAAAACTAAATCTCATTATCTAGGAGGGTCCTAAGAATTTTAAAATTAAAAATCCATTTTTAAGACTGAAAAACCTCAAAATTAAAATCCTGCTAACTCGTAAGGTCTTGAAACTTATAAATTAAAACCACCTTTTCTATAAGCAAAAACCTAAAACCAAATTCCATTATCCAGGAGGGTCCTGCTGAGTCGAAAATGAACTTACCTTAAACCTTTCTTTCCTCCTAGAAGGTTCCTGCAAAAGACAAAAAATTCATTATCCCTTGTTTCAAACAAATAAAGTTTTGTGAGTTTGAAAATATGGTGGTTAGTTTGTGACATCGTTGCTGAAAGTGTCTACTTCTGCCACTGCCATGCTCCATTTCAATTAGCTGCTTTGGACTAATAAGGAATTGTTTGACCTTATGATCGAACCTAGACCACAAAACCTCTTAATGACCCGAATTCCTTACACTCACTTGTTGCACTGTGTTTTCATTCTGACAACTGTTGAGCCTTTGCATTTTCTCAAAATTCAAAGTCACTTGATCACCTGAACTTCAGCTATCACCACATTGCTCCTTCTAAATCATGTCACTCGCGATGTTCTTGGCCGAACTTCACTTTGTGCAATCAAGAAGCCGGTTGTAGAATTTGAAGTCCTTTCTTGCTTGTTTTAACAAAACTGACTTGAAAGAGACACAAAGAAATAGAACTAATAGAACAAAGTGGAGTGATTTTTGGCAAAAGGAAGAAAAAGGAAAGGTCTGAATGAAGATGTCTATTTGGAGAAGAGAGGAAAATAGATTTATCTAAGTGAAGCAACTGGATCTAATGATCATGACATGCATTTCGGATTGATTAACCTAATCCGTCCATCCAATCACACTTCAATTCACGTCATGCTTTCATACTTTGAGGTCGGGCTTTCAATGATCCAACTTCTCTGTAAATTCCATGATCCTCATTCGAGTTCTAGTGCCCCGAAGGGTTTTCACCATCAAGCCTCTCTCAGTTGTTCATCTCTCAAACTCACTATCGCCTTAGGAATTTCCCGCCTTTCCATGATGGTCATCGATTTTTGTACTGCCTCGAGGTACGGTGTGGTGAGTCCTCAATATGCTCTCTCGAGGGGAGTACTTGAGATTCGTACTGTGCTTCGATCCCCTCAAAACCGACCTTGGGATGTCATATAGGCTCTAAAATTGGACGTCCCCGATTTTGGCTGTATACAGATAGTCCCCGTGTTTCTTAGAGAGAAATGATAAGAAACGATTTTTAATTCTTGGCTCTTCGACTTCTTCACCGTGACGTCATCCATGTGAGGTCATAAACTGACCGATATTGAAAAGGTGAAGGTTGATTGTCGTTGGGAGGAGGCGGCACAAGTGAAGATCCCTCCATCTGAAGGAGATATGGCTATTTATAGAGCTGGTCGGGCCATTCCTTGGCGGAGAGAAGATAACTGGAAGATATTCATTCATGTCGCATATAAGTTTCTATATCGGGAAATGCTTCACCAATTCTTCTTTACCCTAAATTCGAGTCCAAGTAACTTCACATATATGTTATATTTCTTAGGCAAAAATTCTCGTGGGAGTCTTAATATCCTTCCACTTGAAGTTCTTGACTGCTTTCCTAATTTCAGGGGCAGCACGCCTTGTTGTGACATTGGAAAAAGTGTAGCCCAAATTGTTCTTGGTCCGAAAATCCATTTGTGAGACATCGAAAAATACTCCAAAGGGAATGGGCACTGTTTAACAGATGCTACTGATGCTCAGAAGGAGTTGGGGGGGGGGGGGGGATTTCGATCAAGAGCGAAGAAGCAATTAGTATGCCCGGTGCAGATCTCGGAGGGAGACCCTCGAGGAGATTCAAGAAAAGGGCTCTGATCTCTCGGAGGAGATAGAGCATGCTAAGGCGGACGAGATTGGTGCTAATTTCCTCCTTTCTACCGACGATGAAGCCGATGCTGAAGACAAGGGGGAAGAAGCTGACGAGGATGCTAGTCCCGAGGGGGTTGATGAAGGCAAAGTCCCCGAGGGGAAAAAGATGAAGCCCCCGATGATAACGGTAGACTAGGTTTTCTTTTGGTAAAAGGCTCCCCGTGGGAGTGATGTAAATGTACCTTTGTACCACCATTTATATAAAGAGATATTTCGTCTTGTTTTTGCATAAATTTTCGCCTTGCCTTTGTGGTTTGAATTTTGATGCTCGGCGTTGAGGTCTTATAAGCTTGATTTTGCCTCATCGAGGTCGTATGATTAGTCCCCGAGCGAGATGACCTCGGCCTTCATATCGAGGGTATGTCCTTTTAGGGGTCTTATAAGTTCGATATTATGGCCTTGGCCTTGATATTAGGGCTATGACCTTTTAAGGTTTTGCATATGTGGTGTTGCCTCATTGAGGTCTTACAAAATTGGCCCTTAGGCTCTTTAGCTCGGCCCTGAGGCTCCGTGGATCGGCCATGAGGCTCTTTAGGTTGTCCTTGAGGGTCTTTATGTTGGGTCGATGCAACCTCTAGTACGACTTTAGTTTCCCATTTGGCTAAAGACTTTTGAAGTTTTGATTATACCTTGGCATGTTTTGTGTTTATCTGACTCTTCGACGGCTCAAACGAGTACCTTGATTATGAGTCGATATGTGACGATGGTTGAGTACCTCAGGACGTTCTCTTGAAGTCTGATTTTCGAAGCCTCTTTACCGAAGGATGATTGTTTCGAAGCCTTTTTTATTGTTCGAGCTGATGTAATTGAAGCTCTTTTGCTTATGCCGAGGGTAGGCTGATTAACCGGTTTTTTTTGGAAGTATTTTCGAAGTATTTGAAGGACTTTAGTTTTATGGAGGCAGTAAGACATCTCTGAGCCGCGTTAATTTGGCCGGAGCCTTTTCAATATAACCGTAGTCTTTAGTCCCCGGGTGAGATGACTTCGGCATCTATATTGAGGGTATGCCTTTTTAGGGGTCTTACAAGTCCGCTGATATATAGCCTTGGTCATAATATCGGGGTTATTCCTTTTTGAGGTCTTATAAATTTGATGTCCCCTCATGGAGGGATTACTAGCTCGAAGTTTCCTCATTGAGTTCTTATAAATTTGAGTATGCCTCGTTGAGGTCTTATAAGTTTGAGTATGCCTCGTTGAGGTCTTATAAATTTGATGTATGCCTCGTTGAGGTCTTACAAGTTTGATGTTGCCTCATTGAGGTCTTATGAATTTGAGTATGCCTCGTTGAGGTCTTATAAATTTGATGTCGCCTCATGGAAGGCTTACTAGCTCGAAGTTTCCTCGTTGAGGTCTTATAAATTTGATGTCGCCTCATCGAGGGATTACTAGCTCAAAATTTCATCGTTGGTCTTATAAATTTGAGTATGCCTCGTTGAGGTCTTATAGGTTCGAGTCTTTGATGACTTGATAAGTTGACTGTGATGACAGTCCCTGAGTGTTCGGGAGTATTTTGCCCTTGAGCATGTTTCCTGCAAGAATAGTAAAACTTCTTTGAGGCACAAAGTGTTTTGATGAACAAGGATGCTTCTTCGATCACTTGATACATGTGTACATGTTTTTTCCATTTGGGGACTCGACTATTCTACACGGACACAGCTCATTCGACAGTTTGGCCCGACACAACATTCTCCTATCGAGGCCCTATTTGGCATAACTTTGTTTCTTTAAAAAGGTGTCCTCTGAGGGTGAATGTTCCCCAGTATTCGAGGTTGATTGAAAAGAAGCCTTGAATACTTGATGAGTTTTTCTTAGGTAGCATATAAATGTTTCCTCGTTAAAAACCTTGTCGGTAAAACCCATTCGGGATAAAACCCGATCCAAGGGAAAAAGAGTGTAACGCTTGCTTTAAAACCCAAGGTCTTCGAGCTGAAGGGTGCTTCGATTCCTCTCAATCGAACACCTGCAAGAAGTTAGTATGAAGTTGTAGATGGAAAAAGAGGGAGAAGGTTATACCTTAGCAATAATAGCGTCTGAGCATTGATATATTCCAATTTCTTGGTAGTTGTTCGCCTTCCATGGTGCCGAGTTTGTAGGACCCTTTGCCTACTACTCCGAGGATGCGGTACGGTCCTTTCCAACTAGGGCCTAGCTTCCCTTCATTTGGGTTTGGAGTGTTGAGAGTGAATTTCCTTAGGACTAAGTCCCCAGCTCCAAAGTATCAGAGGTTTGTCCTCTTGTTATAGTACCTTTCGATCCTTTGTTTTTGGGTGGCCATTCGGATTACTGCGGCCTCTCATTTTTCATGTAGTAGTTCGAGGTCAGTAGTCATGGCCTCGTTGTTCAAGTCTTTAGTGGCATGTTGAAATCTGGCACTCGGTTTCCCGACCTTTACCGGTATCAAAGCCTCGGACCCATATACCAAAGAGAACGGGGTCTCTCTTATGCTTGACTTCGAATCGATATGCCCATAACACCTCGGACAAAACTTCTCTCCATTTTCCTTTCACATTTTCCAGCTTCTTTTTCAAGTTTTGAATGATGGTTTTGGCACTTGTCACGTCTTTGAACGAATTCCTTGGTGTCTTTTTTCATGCTATCCCAATAGTACCCTGCTTTGATCACCTTTCGAACTAAAGCATCATCGCCGGAGTGGTTTCCACAAGTGCCTTCATGGAATTTCCGAAGCACATAGTCGGTGCCTGTGAACAACTAATTTTTGACCACATGCAAATTCTATACTATTTTGCTGTAAATATTAATTTTAGGTCTAATCTTAATCTTTTAAATTTTTATCTTACTCTTAATAGGTTTTATTTAAGAA
>MDKJ01095659.1:0-69886 GCA_005239525.1 Nicotiana knightiana | reverse complement strand
AGTAAAATAGCTGTCCGACCCTATAAGGCTCGGTATATATATATATATATATATATATATATAAAACTACTCTGCTTAATATGCTCTCTCATAGGCGCTTGGTCATACTAGGCTCTGTATCTCGGCCATGCTGGGCTCGATCAAAGGTGCTCGACCACAGTAGGCTCGGTATAAACTTACCATCTGATTGGAGGTTGCCCAATAGGGACCTGCCCAATGATTATAACTCGATGGTGGTGAAAATACTATATATATATATATATAGAACCTCTTCTCTCTTGATTGGAAGAAGACAATACTCAATTGAATATAAAGTACCGATACGGAGAATACTGTAATTTATGAGACTAGGATAATGTACATAAGTTCGGGAGTATGAACTTCTCTTTATGCCTTGTTATCAAACGTATGTAATTAGGAGATCATCCAAAATGAAGGAAGGGCTTAGCCTTAACAGACCTGAGTCAATTCTCTTGATAATCCCTCTAACACATGTTAATTGCGACAAAACATGTGACGACAAGATCAGAGTAGGGAAAAATCCGTATGATATTCTTGAGAAATATTTCACCGTACTCCCTTATAATTGCAAAATCTCACATTTCTTAAGATGCTACGAAATCATGTTGAATTGCCATGAAATCTTGTTGAATTTGTTGAAGATGCTAAAATTCCCACGTTACTAAGATGATAAGGAAATTTGTATTTGAATTCTTGTTGAGGACCGTAGCTAACACTTTGATATATGAGACCTCTCTTTGAATTAGAGAAATTTTATGCCTTAAATGGTGTGGGCCCCGCATACTAATGACTAAGCCACAAAAATTTCTCCAAATGTGCCACCTTTTATGTGAATTTAAGAGTCACCATTTGGCTTTGATGTGTTGCCACGTTGGGAGATGTAAATCTTTATCCAAATACTTGAATTAATTAAGCTAATCCACAAATTGCTTAATTAACTTTGTTAATCCCCCACTAATCCAATAATTAACCAATTACTCACATAATTAAGAATTATCTCAAATTACTTAAAATACTACTCACTTTTAACACACTTTATATATCTTACCATCGTGGTCATGTGGTACCTATATGACACTAGTCCATAAATACGGGGTATTATAACTTGGACCGTATTTTTACCTCAAAATGTCAAACTTCAATGAAACTCATTTTCTTCGATTTACTTACTCTCTCACCTTCACGAATTTACTTATCACTTGTTTTGAAATATAATAATACTTATAATCTCAAAATAATCTCATTTCCGAACTTACGACGAAACTTTAACGTACGAAAATGCAGGATGTAACATCTCATTTCGAGCTTATATCAATTTACTTATGGCGTACTTCCACGTACGAAAACATGGGGTGTAACATCATTCTCCCCTTTGGAACATTCGTCCTCGAATGTTGAAAGATGCACTTATCATTTTCATAACTTATGTCTTCCGAATACTTTAGTACTCTTCTTTCCATCTAGGCAATTATTCTGTGAATAATTCCAAAGGCCATGGAATTCATCCCTTTAGACCTCTTTCTCACCAGGACTTGTGGTCGGAATCCTTCCAATTCTCGAACTGTTGCTATTTTCTATCATGCAGCCTGTATGACTCTAACCTTGTAAATGCGCCTATGCGACTCTTCTCTCCTTTTTCCTCCAGCTTTTAGCCAATCTCTAGGCCTCACTTTGTGAATATATACAGAGTTTGATAAGATATCCCTTTGGGCATCTATAAGTATACTAAAGTTCTTCGCTCGGTACCTTATTGAACTTACGAATATTGCTATATCTTATTTCACAGACTCAGTTATCTATTCGTATGACTTTACTGAATCTAGGTAGGTCATACTATACATAACTCATACTTTGATTTATCGTTATAGAGGCCTGCTACCAAATCCCAGATTACTCTTTCGCTTCTTATCATGTATGTATAAATCTAAGTCCTTTAATGCTTCCTCGTTACTGTTCCTCTTAACAATGACAACTTAATCTCATCTCATACTTTGTAACTTTTATCCATACATTGTTGATTCACCTCAATATTGATCTATTATCTACCATTTATAACTTGACCTTTTATGTAACACTGCCTCTAGGGCTCACGTCTCATCGGGAAACATCTGAAATGATTAAACTGATCCACCTTGGGTAATACCATGCTTCCATAACCGTATTTCATAGAATCCCAATGATTCACCGTACGTGCGTATTTTAATCTTGTACAATTCATTATATCTCCTTTTTTCCGTTTCAAATCATTACTCAATCGAAGGCCCAAACATCATCCTTTATTTATCACAATTACACCCTCATTCCACTACCAGGACAACATTCCATTTCTTCTAAATGCTACTTGTCTTAGACTCCGTTGAGTTCATTCAGGCTATACAGAGCTTTCTATATCTTATAGAAACCACCAGCTCTCTTGTTTTCAGGGGCTTAATCCCGAGGACTTATCCATTCTTGTCACAGCCCTTTCTTATCCTTATTCCTGTCTTCCTAAAACCTTGTCGCTTATGATACTTTAGATTGAGACCTACACATATCTATATATACTACTCACAACCTTCCTTCAACTTGCTTGCACCATAGATTTCTTTGTGTTATTATGGAATATCGAGCGAGACATCACATCGTCTCTAACTCTTCTTTTACTCTCTTAACTAGACCTCTCGATACTTAGAAACCATAGGCTGGAAGATATACCACTGGAAATGCCGCTGTCATTCCTGGATACTAAATCCCCGTGCTTCTAGCCTTCTATCCGAAGTATGGACTATTCACTATCTTCTGCATTTTGAGTATCTCATACGTTGTTCACCCTTGCCTTACTTACCTTAAAATCTTGCATAACATCTTCTATCTCTTTCGTGACCTCCCTTCCACATAAGTATAATTTACACCCATAAATTGAAGTCCTACTATAATACTTGCACCTCTTGGTGCTTACATGTTACATCTCGAGTTTTCGTACGTTAAAGTTTCATCTTCAGTTAATCGACGTAGACTCGAGAATGAGATTATCTTGAAGTTACATGCATTTATGCTATTTATAACAGGCTATAAGTAAGTGCCGTGAAGGATAAAGGGTAAACGAATTAAAGAAAATAAGTTTCATTGAAGGTTGTAGATTTGGGATAAATATAGTCCGAGCTACAATACCCGGTATTTATGGACTAGTGCCATACAAGGTACAACATGACCATGAAAGTAAGGTGTATAAGGTATGTTAAAAGTGAATAGCATTTTAAGTAAGTTGAGATAATTCTTAATTATGTGGATAATTAATGATTTTTAGTGGGAGATTAATAAAAAATCTTTGGATAAATTAAGAGCCTCACGTGGCATCAAGACTCCCCAAGATCAATGACTCTTAAGTCATTAGGAAAGATGGAAAAGTAAAGGAATGTGGTTAAGCCACCACATAAAGTGGGGCCCACATCCATATTTAAAACATATCTCCAACTAAATAGACATGGATAAGCAACGTGAATCACAAACTCATTCTCATATGCATCTAATAAGAATTCAAATGAAAATGTTTGTGTGTTACAAACATAAGTCACAAACGAAGTCACATAAGCAAGATCAGATCTTCAACAATTCAAAACAACATGAGATTTTGCAATTATAAGGGAGTACGGTGCAATCTTTCTCAAGAATATCATACGGATTTTTTCCTACTCCGATCTTGCCGTCACGTGTTTTATTGCAATTAACGTGTGTTAGAGGGATTGTCAAGAGAATTGACTCAGGTATGTTAAGGCTATCCCTTCTTTCTTTTTGGCATGATCCATACGACACAAATGAAACGAGCAAATGCACAATTTCCATAAATGTAACTATTCGTAGAAATGTTAGAGATGCTTATATTCTTGATTCCCCAAGTCTTATTATTCTATCGTATGTTCATGGGTCTCAGAAAATACGTAAATTGATAAAGTATATTTTACAATATAATCAGAGGCATAATGGTCTTATGACACTCTGAAAGATTTTATTGACGTATTTCTCATGCATTGCATTCATTTACATTGACCCATGACCATATGGGAAAATGTTAAGGCGTTATATACGGGACCACCACCTAATCAACTGGTATATGTTGATAATTTTTCCCACAGTGGTCGCGATGATATGATGGGATACCCTCAGAGGCCTGATGATGGTATGTACACCTATACCTATGCATGACACGACATTTATACACACGTGCATGACATTATAAATGCTTCAGGATTTACAAAGTTATTTGGACTTACATGTGAAATTCTTTATTCCATATTTAATCTATGTCTTTTATGTACTAATTTTCATGCCTTACATACTCAGTACATTATTCGTACTGATGCTCTATTTCTAGGGGTCTGCGTTTCATGCCCGCATGTGCAGATAGACGAGCTGACGTCCCCCTCCTTAGGATCCTTGATCAACGAGAGTTGGTGTGCTGCATTTGACCCAGAGCCTCTTTTGACCTTGGTACTACATGTTTGTATGCATATATGGGTATGACAGGGCTAGTCCCATCCTTGCATAGTTGTATATTCTAATAGAGGTTTGTAGACAGTTATGTATAGTTGGATAGTATGTGACCTTGTTGGCATCCAGTTTTGGGGTATATAGTTGTCTATAGCAACCTTGCCGACTCGCCCCACTCTATTCTACATGTATACGTACATATGTATTTTGCATAGATTTCCCTCTCGTATGTTATTCATGTTTATATCTTAGACACATGCTTAAGGGTGTTCGACAAGTAGGACTCGGGCACCCGTGACGGCCCATCGGTTTGGTTCGTGATAAAAGTGGTATCAGAGCAGTTCTGTCCTAGGGTTGTCTACAGACCTTGTCTAGTAGAGTCTTATTTATGGGTGTGTTGTGCACCACACTTATCAACAGGAGACTACAAGACATATATGATGTTATCCTCTCTTCTTATCTTAGATCGTGTGATATAAGAATTCATGTTCATAACGACATGTTATATTTTCTACAATGCCTCCAAAGACTACAACCACCCATATGGGAAAGTATGGTGAGACTACTAGTCAAGCGCCACGAGTTACCACGGCTCGGGGAGAGTCTCATAGTGAGATTCCATCTCAGACTTCACATACCCCGCCCTCTCCAGAAGAGATCCGAGGGGCACCAGCTCCAGTGCCCACCCCTGTACGTTTAGCCCCTTAGCCAGATGCACCGGGTTAGGAGACGAGAGATGCTATTTAGCTATTAAATCGATTAATAGCCGCACATGCTCAGCGTCAGGAAGTAGGTATTGGTCATGCAGATAGGTCCGTCAGTGCGAGGGTTCATGATTTCATTAATTTGGACCCTCCGGTATTCACCAGGGCAGATCCAAATGAGGACCCTCAGGTACTTATCGATAAAATGCAGAGGACTTCGAGGGTAATAAAGGCCACTGCGACTGCGTCAGTTGAGCTAGCTTCCTATAGACTCCAAGACATTGCAGTTAATTGGTACGAGTCTTGGGAATTATCCAGAGGTGAGGATACCCCTCTAGCAGTATGGCAGGAGTTTACAGAAGCTTTTCTTCGTCATTATCTGCCACCAGAGCTTAGACGGGTCATAGTTGATAGGTTCTTGACCCTTCAGCAGGGTAACATGAGTGTTCGGGAGTACAGTCTTCAGTTTGATTCGCTGGCTAGGTATGCTCCCACTATATTATCTAAGATTGAGGATCGGGTTCACCGGTTTGTGATAGGGTTAGAGCCGCACTTTCTTAACGATTGTATGTCGGTCTTACTTCAGGCAGACATGGATATTTCTCGTATTCAAGAATATGCTCAGGGTGTAGAGGAGTGTAAGCAGAAGCAAAGGGCCGATCGTGAGAATGATAGGGCCCAGAATTAGAGAGCGAGGTCTTCGGGTTCTTCTAATGAGTTTTGAGGTGGTTAGAGACAACAATAATTGAGGTACCCAGCCCTGCTATCGGCGAACGCCCCCCATTAGTTTGGCAGTAAGATATTTGATCGTTCCACATATTCAGGGCCTGGTCAGAATTCCAAGTCCTCAGGTTCTCAGTTTAGGGGTGAGTCAAGTCAGATGAGGCCATCCCCTTGCCACGATATGCTTAGTGTGGTAAGCAGCATGTCGGGCAGTGCCGTATGGGGTTGGGTGTTTGTTATACTTGTGGTCATCGCAGGCCACGTTATGAGGGATTGTCCGACGAGAGGTGATGCAAGCATAGCTCAGCCAGCGGGATCTGTAGCTAGTTCGTCATCATCAGTACGCCCCCCTGGGCAAGGTTCACAAGCACCGATGGGTCGTGGTAGAGGAAGAGACAGAGCATCTAGCTCGAGCGGTCCTCAGAATCGCATTTATGCGTTGGCAGGACGACAAGATCATGAGTCGTCGCCTGATGTTGTTATAGGTATATTATCAGTCTCCTCATATGATATATATGCACTGATTGACCCAGGTTCCACCTTATCATACGTTACTCCGTTGGTTACTAGTAAGTTTGGAAGAAAACCTGATTTGGTTAAACCTTTTGAGGTGTCTATACCTGTTGGGGACTCAGTGATAGCTAAGCGAGTATATAGAGGTTGTATAATAGTAGATCATAGTTGATCTACAGTAGCATACCTAATCGAGTTAGATGGTAGAATTTGATGTTATAATGGGTATGGATTGGTTGGCTTCTTCTCATGCCAACGCTGATTATAGATCGAAGATGGTCTGATTCCAATTTCCAGGGGAGCCTGTTTTGGAATGGAAAGGTAATACGGCATCGCTGAGAGGTAAATTTATTTCCTACCCCAAGGCAAGGAAGATGATCATAAAGGGCTATATTTATCACTTAGTTCGGGTTCGGGATGTGGAAGTAGAGTCACCAACCATTCTGTCCATCCCTGTGGTTAATGAGTTTCCCGATGAGCTTCCGGGTCTTCCGCCAGAGCGAGAAATTGAGTTTGTTATCGACCTACTACCAGATACTTATCCAATATATATTCCTCCCTATAGAACGGCTCCCACAGAGCTGAAAGAGTTGAAGGAACAACTAAAGGACTTGCTTGAAAAAGGCTTTATCAGACCTAGTACATCACCACGGGGAGCACCTGTGTTATTTGTAAGGAAGAAAGATGGTTCCTTACGAATGTTTATTGATTATAAATAGTTGAATAAGGTGACAATCAAGAATAAGTACCCGCTCCCGAGGATTGATGACTTATTTGATCAGTTGGAAGGTGCCAAGTGTTTCTCAAAGATAGACTTGAGGTCCGAGTACCATTAGGTAAGGTTAAGGAGAAAGATATTCCAAAGACAACATTCAGGACCAAATACGGGCACTTTGAGTTTCGTGTTATGTTGTTCGGTTTGACCAATGCCCCAACAATATTCATGGACTTGATGAACCATGTGTTCATACCTTTTTTAGATCTGTTCGTAATTGTATTTATTCACAATATATTAGTATATTCTCGTTCAGAGGCTGAGCATGCAGATCATTTGCGTATTGTGCTCAGAGTTCTAAAAAAAGAGAAGTTGTATGCAAAATTCTCTAAATGTGAATTCTGGTTGAACTCTGTATCATTCCTTAGGCCTATAATTTCGGATGAAGGTATCTGAGTTGATATACAAAAGATTGAGGCAGTAAAGACTTGTACTAGACCCACGACACCAATGGAGGTTCGTAGCTTTCTCGGTTTGGCAGGTTATTACAGGAGATTTGTAGAGGGATTTTCTTCCCTTTCAGCACCACTGGCAAAGTTGACTCAGAAAGGAGAAATGTTTCAATGGACTGATGCTTGCGAATGGAGTTTTCAAGCATTGAAGGACAGATTAACTTCGACACCGGTTCTAACGCTCCTAGAAGGGACCGATGGTTATGTTATCTATTGTGATGTTTCAGGCATTGGATTGGGTTGTGCACTGATGCATCATGGTAAGGTTGTAGCTTATGCTTCTAGGCAACTAAGAAAACACGAGAAGAATTACCCGACCTATAATTTAGAGTTAGCCGCAGTGATTCATGTACTAAAGATGTGGAGACACTACTTGTATGGCATTAATGTTGATATCTATATGGATCATAAGAGCCGGCAGTATATCTTCAAGCAAAAGGAATTGAATTTACTTCAAAGGAGATGGTTAGAGCTATTTAAAGATTATAACGTTGATATTTTATACCATTCGGGGAAGGCGAACGTGGTAGCCGACGCCCTCAGCCGTAGATCTATGGGTAGCCTATCGTATTTACAGCTAGAGAAGAGGGGAATAACCCATGACATTCATCAGTTAGCCAGTCTTGGAGTTTGATTACTGGACTCAAGTGATATTGGAATTACTATTTAGGATACGACAACATCCTCTTTAGTAACTAAAGTGAAGGTTCTCCAGTATGAGGATCCTGTGTTAGTTCATTATAGGATACCACCCCTCAGAAGGAGAAGACACCATTTGAGATTACAGAAGATGGGGTCCTCAGATATCGAGGACGATTATGTGTCCCTAATGTTGCAGGGCTGCGTCGACAGGTTATGGAAGATCCTCAGTATTCTCGTTATTCTATCCATCCAGGAGCAACAAATATGTATCATGATATCAAGGAAGTATATTGGTGGGACCGAATGAAAAAGGATATAGCGGATTTTGTTACTCAGTGCCCTAATTGTCAGCAAGTCAAGATTAAGCATCAAAAACTTGGTGGATTATGCAGGCTATGAAGATTCCGACTTGGAAATGGGAAGTACTCAATATGGATTTCATCGTAGGCTTACCTTGTACCCAGCTTAAGTTCGATTCTATATGGGTGATTGTTGATAGGCTTACAAAATCAGCCCATTTTCTGCCCGTTAGGACTACATATTCCGTAGAGGATTATGCAAGGCTTTATATTAAGGAGATAGTATGGCTGCATGGAGTCCCTGTATCTATTATCTTGGATAGAGGATCTCGATTTACAACTTACTTCTGGAGGTTCTTCCAAAAAGGATTAGGGACTCAGGTAAGTCTTAGCACAATATTTCATCCCCAGAAAGACGGACAGGTTGAGCGTACTATTCAGACACTTTAGGATATGTTATTTGCTTGTGTTATAGACTTCATGGGTAGATGGGATGATCATCTGCCACTTATTGAGTTCACATATAATAATAGCTACCATTTCAGTATTCAGATGGCTCCATGCGAAGCTCTTTACGGACGAAAGTGTAGGTCGCCTATAGGGTGGTTCGATGTTGGGGAAACTATGTTAGTAGGACCAAAATTGGTACAACAGGCAATTGAGAAAATTAAGCTTATACAGGAAAGGCTATTAGCATCTCAAAGCTGTCAGAAGTCTTATACGGATAATCGATGACAAGTCTTGGAGTTTCAGGTTGACGACTGGGTATTCCTAAAGGTATCACTGATGAAAGATGTCACGAGGTTCGGTAAGAAAGGAAAACTTAGCCCTCGGTAAATTGGACCATATAGGATCATACGCAAGGTAGGCCAGGTATCTTATGAGTTAGACTTGCCTTCGGACTTAGAGTCTATACATCCAGTCTTTCATGTGTCTATGCTCCGTAAATGTATCAGAGATCCTTCTAGAATTGTTTCAGTTGATGATGTCTAGGTCACAAAACAACTATCATATGAGGAAACTCCCATTGCTATACTAGATAGACAGGTCCAGAGATTGAGGACTAAAGACGTAGCTTCGGTGAAAGTACTTTGGAGAAACAACAATGTGGATGAAATGACTTGGGAGGCCGAAGAAGACATGAAGTATATATATCCTCACTTATTTCCTCTTCCAGATAAGGGTCCGACCGAGACATCACAACCTTAAGGTACGTGTATGGATTCTTGTGTTAGTTATTGTCATTGGTCGTGTGAGGCCATTGTCGTTATTGGTGATTGTGGTCCTATAGGGCGTTGAATTCTCGAGTTTCTACAGGAAGAGTTGGCAGTAATATTGTTACAAAGGAGACTCTGCCAAATTTTATATAGATCTTGGGGATTTAAATATTCGAGGACAAATTTTTCTAAGGGGGGAAGGGTGTTACATCTCACTTTTTCGTACGTTAAAGTTTCGTCTTCAGTTAATAGACGTAGACTCGAGAATGAGATTATCTTGAGGTACATGCATTTATGCTATTTATAACAAGTGATAAGTAAGTGCCGTGAAGGATAAAGGATAACCGAATCAAAGAAAATAAGTTTTGTTGAAGGTTGTCGATTTGGGATAAAATACGGTCTGAGCTACAACACGCGGTATTTATGGACTAGTGCCATACAAGGTACTACATGACTATGATAGTAAGGTGTATAAGGTATGTTAAAAGTGAGTAGTATTTTAAGTAAGTTGAGATAATTCTTAATTATGTGGATAATGTGGGAGATTAATTAGAATCTTTGGATAAATTAATAGCCTCTTGTGGAAGCAAGCCTCCCCTAGATCAATGACTCTTAAGTCATTAAGAAAGGTGGCAAAGTAAAGGAATGTGGTCAAGCCACCACATAAAGTGGTGCCCACATCCATATATAAAACATATCTCCAAATTAAGAGACATGGATAAGCAACGTGAATCACAAACTCATTCTCATATGCATCTGATAAGAATTCAAACGAAAATGTTTGTGTGTTACAAACGTAAGTCACATAAGCAATATTAGATCTTCAACAATTCAAAACAAAGTGAGATTTTGCAATTATAAGAGAGTACAATTTAATATTTCTCAAGAATATCATCCAGTTTTTTTCCTACTCCGATCTTGCCGTCACGTGTTTTGTCGCAATTTGTTACAGGGATTGTCAAGAGAATCGAATCAGGTATGTTAAGGCTATCCCTTCTTTATTTTGGCATGATCCATACGACACAACTGAAACGAGAAAATGTATAACTTCCATAAATAACTCTATTCATAGAAATGTTAGAGATGCTTATATTCTTGATTCCCCATATGTCTTATTATTCTATCGTATGTTCATGGGTCTCAGAAAATATGTAAGTTGATAAAGTCTATTTTATGATATTAGTCAGAGGCATAATGGTCTTATGACACTCCGAAAGATTTTATTGACGTACTTACCATGCATTGCATTCATTTACATTGACCCATGACCAGATGTCGTTATATACATGTATATATATATATATATATACACGTGATATGGGAAAAGGTTACGACACTATATACGCACCACCACCTGATCAGCTAGTATATGTTGATGATTTTTCCCACAGTGGCCACGATGATATGATGGGATGCCCTCAGAGGCATGATGATGTTATGTACACCTATACATATGCATGAAACTATAATTATATGGACGTGCATGACATTATAAATGTTTCAGGATTTACAGAGAGTTTTTTGGACTTACCTGCGAAATTCTTTGTTCTATATTTCATCTATGTCTTTTATGTACTGATTTTCATGCCTTACATACTCAATACATTATTTGTACTGATGCCCTATTTCTCAGGGTCTGCGTTTCATGCCCGCAGGTGCAGGTAGACGAGCTGACGACCCCCTCCTTAGGATCCTTGATCAGCGAGAGTTGGTGTGCTCCATTTGATTCGGAGCTGCTTTTGACCTTGGTACGACATGTTTATATGCATATATGGTTATGACAGGGTTCAGTTCCATCCTTGTACAATTGAATATTCTAATAGAGGTTTGTAGACAGTTATGAATAGTTGGATAGTGTGTGGCCTTGTCGGCTTCCAGTTTTGGGGTATATAGTTGTCTATAGCAGCCTTGCCGGCTCGCCCTACTGTATTCCGCATGTATATGTACATATGTATTTTGGACAGGTTTCCCTCACATATGTTATTCATGTTTATATCTTTGACGCATGTTTAAGGGTGTTCGACAGGTAGGACTCGGGCACCCATCGCGGCCCATCGGTTTGGGTCATGACAATACACAGTCCGATGGGAGCTTCATATTGACTTCTTATGAGACTGGTACTTCTTCTAACTGGCTTTATCGTAGAGCCATTATATAATATGGTTGTTTTACTATCTCTCTTGTACCTCTGATATTAAGAGTAATCTGCAATGTTCTCAATCACGATTTCTATAATTGTCACAACCCAAACCAATGGGCCGCGACGGGCACCTGGTACCTTACTCAATCGAGTACCAACATAACATATCTTTCTTATAACATCATCATGGGTAAGTGGGCTAGAAGGGCCATCACTAGGCAACAAGAATAAAACATGAGGGAACCCTCGACATAAAATGACCCAACCTGATATAGAAATTTATACATGTGACGTACGGTCCTATAAGGCGGCATGATCCTTTATATACTCAAAACATAGGCCGACAAGGCCATACAAGTATCTATATACATGACATCTATCTACAAACCTCTAAGAGTACATAATATCATAAAGGTCGGGACAGGCTCCCTCCATACCAATCAATACATGTACTACTCATTATGACAAAAGAATCAACTCCGGAGCAAATGGAGCGCACCAATACCTTCTAATGAGCAGATAGCCTACTTGGAGGACTCTCGACCTGTCTATCGGGACCTGTGGGCATGAAACGCAGCTTCCCCAGACAAAACAGATGTCAGTACAAGTAATGTACCGAGTATGTAATGAATGAAAAACAGTAAACAATAGACATGAGAGAAACATGGAGTAAAAGACTCAGCAGGTAAGTCTGAATAACTCTGTGAATCATTAATATTTATAATTCCATGCATATGCGTTGAAATGTCATACCATGCATAGGTATATGCGTACATAACATCATCAAGCCTCTGAGGGCATCCCATCATATCATCTCGGCCACTATGGGAAAAATCATTAACGTATACCAACTGATCAGGTGGTGTTCACATATAATGCCATAACTTTTTCCATATCCCATATATATATAATATACATATATACGCGTATATAATTCCATCTAATCATGGGTCAATGTAAATGAAAGCAATGCATGAGAAATACGTCAATAAAATTTCTCGGAATGTCATATGACCATTATGCCTTTGATTAATATCATGAAATAAACTTTATCAACTTACGTATTTTCTGAGACTCATGAACATATGATATAATAATAGGACACATGGGAAATCAAGAACATAGGCACCCCTAGTATTTCTATGAATAGAGTCATTTATGAAAGTTATGCATTTGCTCATTTCGTTTGTATCGTATTGATCATGCCAAAAGGAAAGAAGGGATAGCCTTAACATACCTGCGTCAGTTCTCTTGAAAATCCCTTTAACATACGACAGTCGCGACAAAACACGTAACGGAAAAACCGGAGTAGGAAAAAATCCGTATGATATTCTTGAGAAAGATTGTACCGTAGTCCCTTAAAATTACAAAATCTCACATTTCTAAGATACAATATCGTATGAATGGTTGAGGATCCCCTTCATTTCATTGTATAGATGCAAGAATCTTTCTTAAGTGATTTTAGAGAGGCTTTTAATCTTGGTTGGTGTGGGCTCCATTTATGATGATGACTTGGCCACAAATCTCTTCAATTGTGCCACCTTGATAATGGTGTAAGAGTCACTTATTTGAGCTAAATGTTGCTGCCACGTTGGGGGTGGGGGTGGGGGGATTTCCCACCCAATATTTATCCACAATCCCTTAATTTTATTGTTAATCTTCCACCAAAAACCCACAATTAACCAAATATCAACATAATTAAGAATTATCTCAAATTGCTTAAAATACTACTCACTTTTAACACACTTAATACACCTTACTAACATGGTCATGTGGTACCTTGTATGTCATAAGTCCATAAACACGGGGTATTATAGCTTGGACCATATTTTATCTCAAAATGTCAAACTTCGACGAAACTCATTTTCTTCGATTTACTTACCCTATCACCTTTGCCAATTTACTTGTCACTTGTTTGAAATAGCATAATACTTATAATCTCAAAAATAATCTCATTCCCGAGCTTATATCGATTAACTTACGACGAAACTTTAACGTACAAAAATATGGGATGTAACATCTCATTTCCGAGCTTATATCAATTTACTTATGGCGTACTTCTATTTACGAAAATATGGGGTGTAACTAAAGGTGACAAACGGGTGGCCCGGGTCGAGAAAAATAGTGACCGTCCGGTCACAAATTCGGGCCGTATTTCGGTTTTTACAAATCGGGATTAACGGGTCCAGCCCCATCCGGTCAAAAATTGAATCGGAATGTTCCGAGCCTAAGGGGATGGGCCGGGCCAGGTTTATTTATTTATTTATTTTTTATATTTTGTATAACTAAAGTAAAAAATATCTGATAAAAAAATAATCTTATAAAAATAGTGTTTGAATAAAGAAAGTTCTTATATTTGAATAATTCATTAGGAATTTAAGATAATAGAACACAATGAAGATGGAAAAAATTGCATTTATAATTTACAAGTTCAAATTTGCAAATTAAAGTTTACATTTAATGCTTCAAATGAAAGTTCAAACTTGCACTTATCATTACGTAATAATACTTCAAATTACTCTAACAAACTAAAACATTAAGCATAATACATCTAATAATTTTAAAATAAAACAAATTGTCTCAAATCAACTTAAAAATCTTAAATACGAATTTCTGGAGGACGCTCAAGACAACTCTTCATATGCCTCCTTAAACACCTTGTGCCCTCTCACTTTCGACGATGATTTAAGACTCGACCACAGTTCTTGCGCTTTACTTTATAAACTTCTTCATTTTCTTCTATCACCTCAAAGTGTTCCCAAACATATGAGTGCACTCTAGAATTACGGGGCATGATTTAACTTGAATTGAGAATTTGAGTTTGAGAAATGAGAGATGAGTGAAGAAATGAAGAAGAAGGAGGGAAGGGGGGGGGGGGTTGTATTTATAGTTTCTCAAAGGCTAAATAAGTAATTACTAAAAGTGTTATCTTTTAAAAAAGATTGCCCAAAAAGGGCTATTCTTGCAAAATATCTATTGGGCAACGCTCAAATTTGAAGCTGACCGTTGCCAATGGTCAACTTCAAACTTGACCGTTGCCCAATGGATATTTTTCAAGAATAACGTTCAAATGACTTTTAAAAAAAAGATCAAAAAATAGCCGTTAAACCGGTCTGGGCCTGTCCGGTTATCGGTTCAACAATGTTTTTCATTGACCGGTCCGGTTAACTAGAATTTTTTTATACGGACCAACCCCCCTAACCCAGCCCATCGTCCCCCTAACTACCGGCCTGGGCCGGTCCAGAAACGGGTCAATCCAGCCCTTCCTCCCTTTGGAACATTCGTTCTCGAATGTTGACTGATGCACTTATCATTTTCATAACCTATGTCTTCCAAATACTGTAGTACTCTCCTTGCCATCTAGGCAACTGTTCTGTAAATAAATCCAAAGGCAAGGGCTTTCCCTCCTTTATGCCTCTTTCTCACACCACAACTTGTGGTCAGAATCTTTCCAATCTCATAACTGTTGCTACCTTCTATCATGCAGCCTGTATGACTCTGGCTTTGTAAATGTGCCTATGCGACTCTACTCTCCTTTTTCCTCTAGCTTTTATCCAATATCTAGGACTTACTTTGTAAACATATACAGCGCTTTATAAGATATATCTCTGGGAATCTATAGGTATACTGAAGTTCTTCTCTCGGTACTTTATCGAACATATGAATATTGCTATATCTTATTTCATAGACCTAGTTATCCATCTGTATGACTTTATTGCATTTAGGTAGGTCCTATTATACCATAATTCTTACTTCTATTTATCATTACTAAGGTCTGCTACCAAACTCCAGCTTACTCTCGTTGCTTATCCTATATGTATAAGTCTAAGCCCTTTAATGCTTCCTCATTACTGTTTATCTTAAGACGGCCTAATCTCATATCAAACTTTGTAACTTTTATCCATCCATTGTTGATTCACCTCAATATTGATCTATAATCTACCATTGATAAATTTTCCTTTTATATAATCACCAGGGCTCACATTGCATCGTGGAACATTTGAAGTGATTTTGCCGATCCACCTGGTGGGCGATCATACTTCCATAATCGTATTTCATAGCATCCCAATGTGATTCACCTTACGTGGGTATTTTAATCCTATGCCGTGCGTGAAATCCCCTTTTTTTTCTTCAAATCATTACTCAATCGGAGGCCCAATCGGAGGCCTTTATCTATCACAATTACACCCTTATTCTACTACTAGTGCAGCATTCCATTTCTTCTAAATGCTATTAGTCTTAGACTCCTTTGAGTTCATTCAGGCTATACTGAGCTTTGTATAATTTAGAGAAACCATCAGCTCTTCTTGTTTTCATGGATTTAATCCTGAGGACTTATTCATTCTCGTCACATTCTCACTCGCCCTTTCTTATCCTTCATCCTATATTCATAAAACCTTGTCGCCTTACCATACTTTAGCTTGCGACCTACACATATCTATTTATATTATTTGCCACCTTCCTTCAACTTGCTTGTACCATAGATTTCCTTATGTTATTCAGGAACATCAAGCGATACATCATAGAGTCTCCAACTCTTCTTTGCTCTCTTGACTAGATCTCTCGGTATCTAGAAACCGTAGGCTGGAAGATATGCCACTGACGATTCCTCTATCATTCCTGGATACTGAATTCCCGTGCTTCTAGCCTTCTATCCGAAGTATGGATTATTCACAACCTTCTGCATTTGAGTATCTTGTACGTTGTTCACCTTTACCTTAAAATCTTGCATCATATATTCTATCTCTTTCATGAACTCCCTTCCACATAGGTATAATTCACATCCACAACTTGAAGCTCTAGTATAACACTTGCACCTTTGGTGCATACACAATCCGGTGGGAGCTTCATACTGACTTCTTATAAGGCTGGTACTCTTCTAACTGGCTTTATCGTAGAGCCATTATAGAATATGATTACTGTACTATCTCTTATACCTTTGATATTAAGAGTGATTCTGCAATGTTCTCAATCATGATGTCTATAACTTTCTGGGTCCAATAATCAGACTCCTAATTTACTTAGTTGATGTAGCTCTTTAGTTTATTTTTTTTCCTCCTTCTGATCTGGTGGGAGATTCATACTGACTTCTTATGAGGCTGTTACTTTTTCTAACTGGATTTATCGTAGAGCCGTTATAGAATATGGTTGTTGTACTATCTCTGTTGTACCTCTGATATTAAGAGTAATTCTGCAATGTTCTCAATCACGATTTCTATAATATTATTTTGGGTCTAATAATCAGACTCCTGAAATACTTGGTTGATGTAACTCCTTAGTTTCCTCTTCCTTCTGATCAACCTTCATATAGGCTTAAGCTATCTTTTGATCTGCGGTTCATGGTATTAGTTATTACTTTAGCCTTTCAATCTTTCGTGGACGATATGGAATATCCATGATATGATATTCTAACAATTCAATCCTTTGTATATGACCTGGACTCAATTCTTTCTTTTAAATTATACGGAGTCTTCTGCGGCTCTATGATTGTCAACATATATGCTGCATGGATAATACTCCAAAATCTTGTCCATTCAATGTTGTTGTGAGACAGTTGCTACAAGACCATTTCCTCTTTAGGTCACTGTGCTTAGGTTGAAGCCTTCTTCGTTATTTTCTCAGCTAGTCTTTCATTGTAGTACTTAGGGAGGACCCTCTGACTCTTGTAAAGCTGTGAGCTTATTACATCGTATTCCCGATAGAATTTTTGATGTTCATACTCACCTATAATTATCCTTAGTTACTTACCTCCATACTCATGTGATCGTACATTTTCTTTTGAACTGAAGTTTTGACTGTCTTCCTAGTAGGATTATCTTTTACTTCCATAACACTCATATGGTACCTTTAACTACCCCAACTCCTATTTGAATATATCTCAAGTATTACAATGTCATAACTGTTAGGCTAAATTTACTATATTGGGTTTTACAATATTTATCTTGCATGATCTGCTGATTTGTCTGTACCCTCATGTCTAGTCTTAACTAGGCTTTTTCTGAACCAACTACTAACTAGTTGTTGGCCCATTCTCATATCAATATTCCACATAATCCTTCTTGGGTTATTTCTTTTGTCTTAACTTCTGTCTCGCACTGGCTCCTTATTTATCAAAAATATCTCGGGCAGGAACCTTTACTTCCTCTCCTTGACGTCGTGTTTGCATAATGTTCTGGAATCGTATCATATCTGTAAGATTTGAATAAGTGCAATCTCATACCATTCTTGTTTTTATCGCATTCTTCCTTTACCATTCCATAGTTACTAGAACCACTTAATTCTGACTTAATGCCACATCACTCCATATTCCCCCTTTAGGGGGAATACTAAGATTTAGAGCTACGACGATCTACCTATAGATGTTTTACCTCTTCATCTTTGGAATCTTTTCACATCATCGATGACCCTTACTTGCCTTGCGTAAATCCTTCTGTACCAAGGATAACAAAATTTATTAATCATGAGGGTGGCACCTAGTATAACTGGCAAACATATTCCTTAAGCTTAACTTTACTCACATTGCTTGCTTTAGGGAAGCGTATTCCTGAATGGCCATTCTCTGAACTTCTCATGAATATTCTTCTGTTTTCCATTCTATTATCGCCGAAACAAAATATGAAATTCTCATGATGTCAATCATTATCAAATCACTCAGTCCCTAATTCATGTTTAGTTTATCTTGTTCACCATCCCATACTAATTTCTATTATTCTGGGGGTTAACTTTTCCTTATGGTAGTCGCGTTGAAGTCACAAACTTATTTCTCGAAATGAGGATATTATTTTATGGCCTATACTCTTTTGTTGTCTCAAGGCCTGTCACCTCTCGTCTTTTCCTTCAGTTGACTATGGGCTATGTAATACTATTATCTTTTTGATCTACCGTTGTCATCGATGTATCAAATTTTACTCATAATGCTTCATTAACTCTCTTCTTATTTCCCGTTACATTTGTGTCAATCACTTTATTCTGAAAACTCGAACAATACATTCTTTTGATTTTATCTCCCTTGCTCCATCTACTGGCTCTTCGGGTTGCCCAACATTCTTTCTATACTAGGGACGAGAGCCACACTAAGGTAATATTTGTCCCTTCAAGGCTTCTAGTTCCTATCTTTGTAGTACTCATATCTAGCTGTACTATATTAGAGTGCATCATCTGAGTGTCTTACAAGGAGTTCTATTAGCACATTTGCAATATCCTTTGGAAATGTTAACTAACACAAACAATCCATTCACCATTTTGGGTTACTCTAACCCTAGTCGGATCCTGATATTCGTCCTTCTCTTATACTATTTCTATTAGCCCCCTTAGGGTAAATGAGATGAGTGTGGCCAATTGTATATACCTATTTTATTGTTGAAGGTAACTCAAAAGGCTTATATTACTCTGCCTGAATTGTAAATACTAATAATCTTCATTAACTGAGCACCTCGTACCCTTCTTCATATTGCTTCTTTTACTTGTTTAACTTGTATCTATCTTCTGAATCTCTCATTGGCTTTTACCCTAGGGATGGATAGATATTCTTGCCTTAAGGCTCCTTATCAAGAGGCTTACATGTCTTAGTACACACATGATCTACTGAAGACCTTACATTTACTCATCATGAGCATCATGAAAAATCGAGTTCCTCTGACTCAACTCTTCCATAGCCACAATTCAATCTCTTACCAACTGTCTTTCTGGATGTAGATACCGTCTTATTATGAATAAAATAGGAGTCAGGAATTTGAATTCTTATAAGTGAGCTCTACCACACGATCTAGAGTACGAAGAAAGAGTGACAGTCCTAAATGCCCTGTAGCCTTCTGCTTTTAAGTGTGGTGCACAACACACCCATAAACAAGACTCTATTAGACACGGCTTGTAGACTCCATAGGACATAACTACTCTGATACCACTTTTGTCACGACCCAAACCGATAGGCCGCAACGGGCACCCGGTACCTTACTTAACCGAGTACTAACGTAACGTATCTTTCTTATCGTACTATCATTGGTAAATAGGCCAAAAGATTATCATGAGATAACTAGAATAAAGAGAATACTCACTATAGGATAGCCCAACCTGATATAGAAACTTATACATGTGACATACGGGCCTATAAGGCCAACATGATCATTTGTAAACTCAAAATATAGGCCGACAAGGCCATACAAGTCTCTGTATACATGACATCTGTCTACAAGCCTCTAAGAGTACATAAGTATCATAAAGGTCGGGATTGGGCCCCGCTATACCAATCAATACATGTCCGAGTTATACTGACCATATAAGCAACTCCGGAGCAATGGAGAGCCCAACACCTTCCGCTGAGCTGATGTCCTACTTGGAGGACTCTCGGCCTGTCTATCTGGACCTGCGGGCACGAAATGCAGCATCCCAGGCAAAAGGGACATCAGTACACCTAATGTAACGAATATGTAAGGAATAAAAATCAGTAAACAATATACATGAGAGAAACATGGAGTAAAAGAATCAACATGTAAGTCTGAATAAATTTGTGAATCATTATATTTATAATTCCATGCATATGCATATAAATGTCATACCATGCATAGGTATATGCGTACATAACAACATCAAGCCTCTGAGGGCATCCCATCATATTATCTCAGCCACTATGGGCAAAATAATCAATGTATACCAGCTGATTAGGTGGTGGCGTATATAACGCCGTAACCTTTTCTCATATCCCATATACATATAATATAAATATATACGTGTATATAACGCCATCTGGTCATGTGTCACGACTCCAAATCCTAACAGGTCGTGAGGGCGCCTATCGTGGAACTAGGCTAGCCAACCATCACATAACTACATATTTGATCTATTATAATATTTCAAAAATCAATAATAATCAGCAAACAGAGTATAAAATAATTTCTTTAAATCTTTACGCCGCAATAATAATCTAACAGTCTAAAAAAATCCCCCAAGACTGGAGTCAACCGATCACGAGCATCTAATAAATAAACTAACTCTGAAAATGTCATGATAATGTCTATGAATCAAATACTAAGTACTAAATGAAGAAGGTAAGTGGAGAAGCTGCAGACGCTGGACAGCTACCTCGAAATCCCAAACTCTGATGACAACGAGCTCGGACGACTACTGCTCCGAACCAGTACCTAGATCTGCACATAGGGGTGCAGTGAGTAATGATGAGTACGCCAATTCAGTAGTAATGAAAATAAATCACAGTCTGAAGTATATGAACACACATCACAAAACACCAATCCACAAATCAGTAAAACATCAAGGCTCAATACAATATACATAAGTTCGAAAACCAGTTTCCATAAAATCCTTTTGAAACAAGTATATTTTCAATATATCTCAGTAAAAATCTCAGTAATATCAGTTTGAAAAATGAAGTGAATCATAGCCAAAACTCAGTAAAACATCATCATAAAACCGCCCCTCGGGCCATAATCATCACTCGTAACAATTTCCCTCAGCACCTTACCATCACTCAGTATCAGCCCCGCGGGCAACCTCACTGTCACTCATGCCTCCCAATCACTCATCACTCGGCACTCGCACTTAGTAGGTACCTAAGCTCACTGGGGGTGTGTACAGACTCCGGATGGGAGCCCAAGCGCTATATAACTAATGGGTTAGTATTTTGTTTTGATGATCTAACAAACTTTTATGTAAAGAACTAGATAAAGGACCTGATGTAGCACAACCAGTCAGCATAGACTCACAACAAATTTGGGAAGTGTACATCTCACAAGGAACAGGCTAGGGACCTGATCCCTTGATATTCCCCTGACAGAAGTACAAGTCAACTTTACAGCTGGAAATCAGTGGCAGAAAGTGACTTCCTGCATAGTGCATGAAGAAATATGGGTAGTGTACATTTGAACTCACAAGGAACAGATTAGGGACCTGATCCCTTGACATTCCCCAGACAGAAGTACAAGTCAACTCTACAGGTGGAAAGCAGTGGCAGAAAGTGACTGCCTGCAACTGTACACACTACAGTGCAGAAACAGTGTAGCAGTCACTTCCTATTGGTTGTAGAGTGTACCAACTAAGTATGGACATCATTCTTGTGATGTCTTTGAGATATAATATCTTGTTGGATTAAAAACAAGATATTCACTTGGGCATTTACTACGTTCTTCATAGCATTGAAGATCTGCTCCATTGTTGAAGGCTCAAGTGTGTCAAGAACAAGAAGACAACTCCACTACAGACCAGTTCCACCACGATTATATGTGTGTACTTAGTTGAGTTGTAATCTTGTGTTTTGTTATTCATTGTAACTCCTATATTTCTTTCTTAGAAGCTTTATTTTAGGAAACTCAAAATCATAAACCATCAGTGTTTGTGTTGTGACTAGTGTAGTCATAAGTTAAAGCTTTGTAACTAGTGAGTAACAAAGTGGCTTGTAATAAGTGTATTGCAAGTTAGTGTGTTGAAGTCTTTGTAAGAGAGTCATTACAAAGTGGCTTGTAATAGTTGAGATTACAAGTTAGTAAATTTGAAATCCTACTAGTGTAGGTCGTGGTTTTTGTCCCCTTGAGTTGGGACTTTGCCACGTAAAAATCCAGCATCTTTTCTACTTAGTGTCGTGTGTATTTTTGAGGGGAGTGGTAGAGGACCAGGTCGCCTTACTGTTTGATTTTACAGTCTGTTACTTATGGTGGGAACTGATAGAGAACCGGGTTCACTATACATTTTGGTGGACACTTAGTTTCTATCAGTTGGTATCAGAGTAGATTCTTTCTAAAAGGTTAACACCTAGAAAGGATCTCTAATTGCTGCTCCACCCAACTTTTAAGAAGTACAATCAACCTATAGACCCGTAAGATTCAACGACCAATATTATGGTTGGTGGAAAATGAGAATGCATGACTTTATTATGGCTAAAGACTCTAAGCTTTGGGACGTGATTTGTGATGGTCTCTTTGTCCCTATGAAGGCTGTTGGAGAGGGAACAAACACTGTTCCAAAGACAAGAAAAGAATATAATGGTGCTGACCAAAAAGCTGTTGAGAAGAATTTCAAGGCGAAAAAGATTCTTGGGTGTGGTATTGGACCAGACGAGTATAATCGCATCTCGGCATTTGAATCTGCCTAGGAAATCTGGGAATATCTTCAAACGGCTCACGAAGGGACTACTCAGGTAACGCAATCCAAAATAGATATGCTGATAACTGAGTATGAGCTCTTTAAAATGAAAGAGGATGAGTCCATTCAAGATATGCATACCCACTTCACCTCCATAATCAATGAGCTTCAATCACTTAGTGAAATCATTCCAACTAACAAGCTAGTCCGGAAGATGCTTAGTGTTCTACCAGGTTCCTAGGAGAGCAAGGTTAATGCTATCACTGAAGACAAAGACTTGCAGAAGCTGGATATTGACGAGCTTATTGGAAATCTCAAAACTTATGAGATGGAAAGAAAGAAGGATATCAAAAGAAGAGAGCCCAGTTAGGATTTTTCCATGTTAGAATCCAGCGTCTTTTCTACTTACTGTCTCTGTGTATTTTTGAGGGGACTGGTAGAGGACCAGGTCACCTTACTGTTTGGTTTTATAGTCTGTTACTTACGCTGAGAACTGATAGAGAACCCGATAGAGAACTGGGTTCTCTATATAGTTTGGTGGACGCTTAGTTTCTATCAATAACATCCTCACAATATTAGCACTCAGCCTCACTCAGTTAGACACTCTCAGCATGCCATTTGGGACATAAATAAAACGGGGTTCTCGACCCAAAATAGTATCTCATTTCAAGAAATAGTAAAATTATCAAATAAGAGTGTCAACAATTTCACAAGAAATACTGAGTGTAAAATCATAGTTTCAAAGTGAGGAATATCAGTAAAATAACCCTCAAGGGGTTAATACAGATCGGCACTAGGCCCCAAACATGGCTTACAACCCATGTATAACAAAATATAGTAATACTAATAACCATATGCTTTAAAAGCGGTTTCACAACTCTATAGTTGCCTAAAAAGATACATTTTCCAAATTTCCAATTCGTGCACGCCCCACACTCGTCATCCAGTGTGTGCGTCACTCCAAATCCGTGAAAGGATGTAAAGTCCGGGGTTTCATACTCTTTGGACAGGAGTTAAGGACATTACTTACCTCAAACTAGCCTGAAAAGCTACTCCACAACCCTCTTGCCTCTCGAATCAACTTTTGAGTGCTCCAAATCTATAAAGATTATGCTAAGGGAATGAATTCCAATTGAAAAATACCAATTTTAGCACAAAACCCGAAATTAGCCAAAACCCGACCTCCAGGCCCGCTTCTCGGAACTCGAAAAATTTTATACCAAAATTTTATTCATCATCTTACGAGTCCGTACATATAAAGAACTCTAAAATCGGAGTTCGTTTGACCCCTCAATCATCCCTTAAAGATCTCATAATCTCAAGCCCTAATTCCATCTTTCTCTACTGATTTTCATAAATTAAACGATGATAATTTGATCCTTAATCATATATAATCGAGTTTTAGGGTCCAAAATCCTTACCTCAATGAAGAATAATGATTTTCTCTCTTAAAAAATTGCCTCAAAAGCTTCTTCCCGTTAAAAAATGGTGAAAAAGTGGTGAAGGGTCGCAGATGGGTTAATTATATACTGCCCAGGTTTTTGGGACTTACTTAGTGTGTTCGCGTGAGGAGCAACGTGACGCACAGCACTGACCATGCTCCCCCACGCGATCGCAGCCCAGGTCCCGCATTCAGACAACATTAGCTCACCCAGCCCAGCCCACGCGCCCATACCCTATGCGTTCGCACAAGAGCCTACGCGATCACACAGCTCTCACTTCCCTCACCCACGCGATCACGGCCCACTATGGCGATCACATAGAACAAAACCTGCTGCCTCACAACTAGCCTATGCGATCGCATACTATTCCCCGCGATCGCATAAGAGAAAACCAGTCCTGCAAAACACCAACAAAACTGCTATTTTTCTAAGTCCAAAAGTGCCCGTTAACCCCCGAAATCAATTTCGAGCCCCTCGGGACCCCAACCAAATTTACCAACACTTCATAAATGATCATTAAAACTTAGTTGCACTCTCGGGACACCAAAAATAACATCAAAACACCAAAATCACGTCGGATAGCCTAAGAACTTTGAAAATTTTAAAATCCACCAACGATGCCGAAACTATCCAAAACATATCCGATTGACCTGAAATTTTGCAGACATATCCGAAAATGAAATTACGAATGTGTTCAAACTTCCGGAATTCCATTCCGATCCCGATAGCCTATTTTCCTCTGCCGACCAGAAATCACCAAAAACTAACTTTCGCCAATTCTAGCCTAATTCTACACCGGACATCACAAAATTATTCCGAACACACTCCTAAGTCCCAAATCACCTAACGAAGCTATCCGAGCCATATAATATGCATTCCGAGGTTGTTTACCAATAAGTCAACTATCAATTGACTTCTCCCACTTTAAGGTTATTCTTAAAGACTAAGTGCCTAAATTCTCACTACAACCATTCCGATTCCGAGCCTACCAATACTAACACATCATAAACAGTATAACCAACCTATGGAAAGGAAATAACAGTAATTATAATGCAAGTTCTACGTAACAACTGACCGGGTCGTTACATTCTCCCCCTCTTAAGCAAACGTTTATCCTCGAACGAGTCTAGAAACAAACCTGGAGTCTCAAACAAGTGAGGATATCTGCTCTGCATCTCCCGCTCGGTCTCCCAAGTATCCTACTCCACTCTCTGAACTTTCCACTATACCTTCACTGAGGCTATATTCTTGGACCTCAACTTTCTGACCTGACGATCCAAAATTGCTACTGGCTCTACCTCATATGACATATCACCCTCGAGCTAGACTGTGATGAAGTCTAACACATGAGACGGGTCACCAACATATTTATTGAGCATCGACACATGAAATACCAAATGCACACTCGATAGGATGGGTCGCAAGGCAAGTCTATAAGCCACTTCTCCAACCTTCTAAAGTACCTCAAAAGGACCGATAAACAGTGGACTCAACTTTCCCCTCTTTCCGAACCTCATAAAACCCTTCATGGGTGATACCTTCAGTAGTACCTTATCACCTTCCATAAAAGACACATCCCAGACTTTCTGATCTGCATAACTCTTCTGCCTAGACTGCGGCGTGCGAAGTCGCTCCTGAATCAACTTCACTTTCTCTAATGCATCCTGAATCAAATCTGTGCCCAATAGCCTAGCCTCACGGGGCTCGAACCAACAAACCGGAGATCTACACCTCCTACCATATAAATCCTCGTACGGGGCCATTTGAATACTGGACTGGTAGTTATTATTATATTCAAACTCCGCTAGTGGCAAAAACTGATCCCATGAGCCACCAAAATCAATCTCCGAATGCCCGTCGATCTGAGGATGAAATGCTATGCTCAACTCTACCTGAGTACCCATACCTCTCTGCACGAACCTCCAAAACTGAGATGTGAACTGAGTACCTCTGTAAGAAATGATAGAAACTGGAACCCCATGCAATCAGACAATCTCCCTGATGTACATACCAGCTAACCGCTCTGAAGTATAAGTAGTACCAACATGAATGAAGTGCGGACTTGGTCAATCTATCCACAATGACCCAAATAGCATCAAAACCCTTCGAAGTCCGTGGAAGCCCAACTACAAAGTCCATAGTGATCCGCTCCCACTTCCACTCCGGAATATCTAACCTCTGAAGTAATCCTACTGGTCTCTAGTGCTCATACTTGTACTGTTGGCAGTTGAGACACCGTGATACATACTCAACAATATCTCTTTTCATCCGCCTCCACCAATACTGCTGTCTCATATCCTGATACATCTTCGCGGCACCTGAATGGATAGAATACCGCGAGCTGTGGGCCTCTACTAATATTAACTCTCGAAGACCATCCACATTAGGCATGAAAACACGGACCTACATCTATATAACACTGTCATCACCAATAGTCATATCCCTGGCATCATCTCGACGGACCCTGTCTTGAAGTACTAACAAATGCGGATCATTATACCTCCGAGCTCTAATCTGATCATAATGAGAAGACCGGGAAGCCATGCTAGCTAATACCCGTGGAGGGTCTGACAAATCCAATCTCACCAACTGACCCGCTATAGCCTGAACATCAAGTGCTGAAGGTCGTTCTGCTGCTGAAAGTTAAGCTAGACTCCCCAAACTCTCGGCCCTACGACTCAAAGCATCGGCCACTACATTGGCCTTCCCCGGATGATACAAAATAGTGAGGTCATAATCCTTGAGAAGCACTAACCATCTCCTCTGACGCAAATTCAAGTCCTTATGCCTCAGCAAATACTGCAAACTACGATGATCAGTGAAAATCTCACACTGCACTCCATACAAATAATGCCTACAAATCTTCAAGGCATAAACAATGACAGCTAACTCAAGATCGTGCACTGGATAATTCTTCTCGTTCACCTTTAACTATCTAGACGCGTAGGCAATCACCCTACTGTCATGCATCAGTACCGCTCCCAAACCAATTCTAGAAGCATCACAATAGACTGTGTAAGAACCCGAACCAGTAGGCGAAACTAGTACCGAAGTTGTGGTAATACTGACTTGAGCTTCTGAAATCTCTCCTCACACTCATCAGACCATCTGAATGGAGCACCCTTCTGGGACAATCTGGTCAAAGGCGAAGCAATAAAAGAGAATCCCTCCACAAAGTGACGGTAATATCCCGCCAAACCAAGGAAACTCCTAATCTATGTAGCTGAGGACGGTCTGGGCCAAATCTGCACCGCCTCTATCTTCTTCGAATCAACCTGAATGCCCTAACTAGACACCACGTGCCCCAAGAAAGCTACTGAACCAAGACAAAACTCACACTTGGAGAATTTTGCATAAGGTTTCTCCTCTCTCAACCTCTGTAACACAACTCTCAAATGCTGAGCATGCTCTTCTTGGCTACGAGAATAAACCAGGATGTCATCAATGAACACAATGACGAAAGAATCAAGGTAAGGCTGAAACACGCTGTTCATCAATTGTATGAACGCAGCTGGGGCATTGGTCAACCCAAATGACATAACCAGGAACTCATAATGACCATATCTGGTCCTGAAAGTAGTCTTCAGAATGTCAGAATCCCGAATCTTCAATTGATGATACCCAGATCTCAAGTGAATCTTGGAGAACACTCTAGCTCCCTGAAGCTGGTCAAACAAGTCATCAGTATGGGTAAACGGATACCGGTTCTTCACTGTAACCTTATTCATTTGTCTATAATCAATACACATGCGCATAGAGGCATCTTTCTTTTTCACAAACAACACCGGTGCACCCCAAGATGACACACTAGGCCGAATGAACCCCTAATCTAGGAGTTCCTGAAGATGCTCTTTCAATTCTTTCAACTTCGCTGGTGCCATGCGGTAAGGTGGAATAGAGATAGGCTGGGTGTCTAGCACCAGGTCAATACAATAATCAATATCCATGTCAGGTGGCATGCTTGGAAGGTCTGCAGGAAATACGTCCGAAAAATCACGGACCATAGGAACAGAATCAGCAGAAGGCGTCTCACTACTAACATCCCTCACAAAAGCAAGATAAGACTCACACCCTTTCTTAACCATACACTGAGCCTTCAAATAAGAAATCACTATGCTAGGCACATGCTCTATAGACCCTCTCCACTGAACTCTCGGAACATCAGGCATAACTAGGGTCACGGTCTTAGCGTGACAATCAAGAATAGCATGACATGGGGATAACCAATCCATGCCCAGAATAACATCAAAATCGACCATACTAAGTAACAGTAGGTCCACTCGGGTCCCCAGACCCCCAATAGATATCACACACGACCAATACACACGGTCCACAACAACAGTATCACCCACCGGAGTCGACACGTGAACAGAGGTAACTAAAGACTCACGGGGCAGATCCATAAAATGGGCAAAATATGAAGAAACATAGGAATATGTAGAACCAGGGTCAAATAAAGCCAAATCATCTCGACAACAGACTGAGACCATACCTGCGATCACTGCATCGGAGGCCATAGAATCTGGCCTGGAGGGAAGTGCATAAATACGTGGCTGGCCTCCACCTACTCGACCTCCCCCTCTAGGGCGGCCTCTAGCTGCCTGACCACCACCCCTGGATGCCTGGGTAGGTGGTGAAGTGACTGAGGCTGAAGTTGAGGGCTGAACCCTCTGCTGAGATGAACTACCAGGACGATGACGACATTGCCTCCACCCATGTCTGAACTCTCCACACTCAAAACAACCACCTGGAGCTGGAGATGGAGACTGATGAGAACCCTTTATACCATTATAACCATCGGATGAACCATGCATCGAAGAACCTTGATATGATGATGCTCTGGAGGAACTCTGAACTAGAACGGCACTAAAAGATGAACGTCCCTGATGAGAACTGCGGGGACCCTACCCCGAAGATGCACCACTATAAGCTGAGCGAGCTGGCTGTGGAGGTCTAAATGGATGACCTCTACCGTGCTGAAACTATCCTCTAGAAGGGGCATCACTGAAGCTACCTGATCCCCGAGGCCTCTTGGCCTTCCTCTCCTCACGTTCCTGCCTAATACCAACTCAATGTCCCGAGCAATGTCAACTACCTGCTCAAATGTAGCTCCAGACACTCTCTCCCTGGTCATCAAAATTCGAGGCTGATACGTGAGACCATCTACAGATCTCCTAATACTCTCCCTATCAGTAGGGACTAAATCAGAAGCATGTCTAGCCAACTCGAAAAACCTCATCTCGTACTGAGTAACTGACAACTCTCCCTGGCGCAGCTGTTCAAACTAACAGCGTTGCTCCTCTCTGTGGGACTAAGGGACATACTTCTCCAAAATGATCGTGGAGAACTGCTTCCAGGTGAGTGGTGCTGAACCAACCGGCCTACGACTCTCAAATGCATCCCACCAAGTGAAAGCAGCACCAGCAAATTGAAATGTAGCAAACGAGACCCCACTGGTCTCCAAAATACCCGCAGTACGTAGTATCCTCTGGCATTTATCCAGAAAAACTTGGGCATCCTCACCCTCTGTGCCGCTGAAAGTCGGAGGCTGAAGTCTACTGAACCTCTCCAGCCTACGTTGCTTATCCTCGGGCAGAGCTGGAACCACATAATCCTGAACTGGGGAAACCGGTTGGGCTAGGACTACCCTCGGTGCCTGAATACCCTGTCCAGCCTACTCAGGCGTCTGGGCAGCTGGAGTCTGAACGCCTCCCCCGGCCTGAGCTGCAGTGGTAGTAGTAGACATAGCAACTTCCTGGTCCAAACTGGTACACACCGTCAATATCTGAGCCAGGGTCTCCTGAAGACCCGAAATAACTATAGGCACTGCCGGTGCCTGAGCCTGTCCCGCTGGAGCACCCTTGGCGGGAACCTAATCCTGAATGATAGGGGTATCCTGTGGTACTGTCCCGGCTACTGTACGGGCTGGTCCCCTAACTCCACCACAATCTCGACCCCTTGTGGGTCTGGTTGGTGTCTGGTCACCCTGATCGGTAGTGCATGTCCTCACCATCTGTGAGAGAATGAAACAACAGTAGTTTAGATTTCAAGAACCAATAGAATGGCACGAAAGAGTTCAAGAAAATGACATTTTTCCTAAGAGTTCTGTAGCCTCTCGAAGATAAGTACATACATCTCCATACCGATCCACAAGACTCTACTAAACCTGCTCATGATCGTTGATTCCTATGAAACCTAGAGCTCTGATACCAACTTGTCACGACCCCAAATCCTAACAGGTCGTGATGGCGCCTATCGTGGAACTAGGCTAGCCAACCATCACATAACTACACATTTGATCTATTATAATATTTCGAAAATCAATAATAATCATCAAACAAAGTATAAAATAATTTCTTTAAGTCTTTACGCCGCAATAATAATCTAACAGTCTAAACAAATCCCCCAAGATTGGAGTCAACCGATCACGAACATCTAAGAAATAAACTAACTCTGCAAATGTATTAATAATGTCTATGAATCAAATACTAAGTATTAAATGAAGAAGGGAAGTGGAGAAGATGAAGACGCTAGACATCTACCTCGAAATCCCAAACGTTGATGACAACAAGCTCGGACGACTACTGCTCCGAACCAGTACCTGGATCTGCACACAGCGGTGCATGGAGTAATGATGAGTTCACCAACTCAGTAGTAATGAAAATAAATCACAGTCTGAAGTATATGAACACACATCACAAAACACCAATCCACAAAATAGTAAAACATCAAGTCTCAATACAGTATACATAAGTTCGAAAACCAGTTTCCATAAAATCCTTTTGAAGAAAGTATATTTTCAATATATCTTAGTAAAAATCTCAGTAATATCAGTTTGAAAAATAAAGTGAACCATAGTCAAAACGCAGTAAAACATCATCATAAAACTTCCCCTCGGGCCATAATCATCACTCTTAACAATTTCCCTCAGCACCTCACCATCACTCAGTATCAGCCCCGCGAGCAACCTCACTTTCACTCATGCCTCCCAATCACTCGTCACTCGACACTCGCACTCAGTAGGTACCTGCGCTCACTGGGGGTGTGTAAAGACTCCGGAGGGGCTCGTACAACCCAAGCGCTATAAACAAGCCAAATCATGGCATCAATCACTCTCAGGCACTCGACCTCTCTCATATCATAACATCCTCACATTATTGGCCCTCGGCCTCACTCAGTCAGACACTCTCACCATGCCATTCGGGCCATAAATAAAACGGGGTTCTCGACCCAAAATAGTATCTGACAAGAAATAGTAATATTATCAAATAAGAGTGTCAATAATTTCACAAGAAAGACTGAGTGTAAAGTCATTGTTTCAAAGAGAGGAATATCAGTAAAATATCCCTCAAGGGGTTACAACAGATCGACACTAGGCCCCAAACATGGCTTACAACCCAAGTATAATAAAACATAGTAATACTAATAACCATATGCTTTAAAAGCGGTTTTGCAACTCAATAGTTGCCTAAAAAGATACATTTTCCAAATTTCCAATTCGTGCACGCCCCACACTCGTCATCTAGTGTGTGCGTCACTCCAAATCCATGAAAGGATGTAAAGTCCGGGGTTTCATACCCTCAGGACAAGAGTTAAAGATATTACTTACCTCAAACTAGCCCGAAAAGCTTCGCTGCAACCTACTTGCCTCTTGAATCAACTTCCGAGTGCTCCAAATCTATAAAGATCAGATCTTTATCATCAAATTATGTTAAGGGAATGAATTCCAATTGAAACATACCAATTTTAGCAAAAAGCTCGAAATTAGCCAAACCCGGCCCCCTAGCCCGCATCTCAGAACTCGACAAACTTTATACCAAAATTTTCTTCATCATCTTACGAGTCCGTACATATAAATAACTCTAAAATCGGAGTTCGTTTGACCCCTCAATCATCCCCTAAAAGTCTCATAATCTCAAGCCCTAATTCCATCTTTCTCTACTGATTTTCATAAATTAAACGATGATAATTTGATCCTTAATCACATATAATCGAGTTTTAGGGTCCAAAATCCTTACCTCAATGAAGAACAATGATTTCCTCTCTTAAAAAATTGCCTCAAAAGCTTCTTCCTGTTAAAAAATGGTGAAAAAGTGGTGAAGGGTCGCAGATGGGTTAATTATATACTGTCCAGGTTTTTGGGACTTACTCAGTGCGTTCGCGTGAGGAGCAACGCGATCGCATAGCACTGACCATGCTCCCCCACGTGATCGCATCCCAGGCCCCGCGTTCGCACAATATTAGCTCACCCATCCCAGCCCACGCGCCCACACCCTACGCGATCGCACAAGAGCCCACACGATCGCACAACTCTCACTTTCCTCACCCACGCGATCGCGGCCCCACTATGGCGATCGCATAGAACAAAACCTTCTGCCTCAAATGTGATCGCATACTATTCCCCGCGATTTCATAAGATAAAACCAGCCCTGCAAAACACCAACAAAACTGCTATTTTTCTAAGTCCAAAAGTTCCCATTAACCCCCGAAATCAATACCGAGCCCCTCGGGACCCCAAAAAAATTTACCAACACATCATAAATTATCATTCAAACTTAGTTTCACTCTCGGAACACCAAAAATAACATCAAAACACCAAAATCACGTCGTATTTAAGCCTAAGAACTCTGAAATTTCTAAAATCCACCAACGATGCAGAAACTATCCAAAACACATTCAATTGACCTGAAATTTTGCAGACATATCCAAAATGACATTACGAATCTGTTCCAACTTTCGAAATTCCATTTCGACCTTGATAGCCTATTTTCCACTGCCGACCAAAAATCACCAAAAACTAACTTTCGCCAATTCAAGCCTAATTCGACACCAGACATCACAAAATTATTCCGAACACACTCCTAAGTCCCAAATCACTTAATGAAGCTATACGAGCCATAAAATCCGCATTTCCAAGGTTGTTCACCAATAAGTCAACTCTCAGTTGACTTCTCTCACTTTAAGGCTATTCTTAAAGACCAAGTGACTAAATTCTCACTACAACCATTCCGATTCCGAGCCTACCAACAATAACACATCATGGGTCGTTACATCATGGGTCAATGTAATTATAATACAAGTTCTACGTAATGACTGACCGAGTCGTTACATCATGGGTCAATGTAAATGCATACAATGCATGAGAAGTACGTCAATAAAATTTCTCGAAATGTCATAAGACCATTATGCCTTTGGTTAATATCATGAAATAAACTTTATCAACTTACGTATTTTCTGAGACCCATGAACATATGATAGAACAATAAGACACATGGGGGAATCAAGAACATAGGCATCTCTAATATTTCTATGAATAGAGTCATTTATAAAAATTGTGCATTTGCTCATTTTGTTTGTATCGTATGGATCATGCCAAAAGGAAAGAAGGGATAGCCTTAACATACCTGAGTCGATTCTCTTGACAATCCCTCTAACACACGTCTTTTGTGATAAAACACGTGACGGTGGATCAAAATAGGAAAAAATTCGTATGATATTCTTGAGAAAGATTGTAACGTACTCCCTTAGAATCACAAATCTCACGCTTTATCGCATTATGAAGTTTCAAACGAATTACTTTGAAGATTCCATCCATATGAAAATCTCTTAGCAATCAAGGTATGAAAATATTTTATCTTTGAGGTTTCAATTATCTTAGCAACATAAGTATCCCACATAGAAGATGTATTAAAATATCATATTTTTGAGATTTGTGGGCCCCACCTTTTTGTGATGACTAATTCACAAAAATCCTCCAAATGTGCCACCTATTTTATGAATTAAGAGTCACCAAATAGGGTTGATTTGCTTCCATGTTTGGGTTTGGGGGGGGGGGGTAGGCTTATCCAAAATTATCCACTCATTTCCTTTATTAACGTGTTAATCCCCCACTATTCCAATAATTAACCAATTACTCACATAATTAAGAATTATCTCAAATTACTTAAAATACTACTCATTTTTAACACACTTTATACATCTTACCATCATGGTCATGTGGTACCTTGTATGGCACTAATCCATAAATACGGGGTATTATAACTTGGACCGTATTTAACCTCAAAATGTCAAACTTCGACGAAACTCATTTTCTTCGATTTGCTTAGTCTCTCACCTTCGCGAATTTACTTATCACTTGTTTTGAAATAATATAATACTTATAATCTCAAAATAATCTCATTTCCGAACTTACGTCGATTAGCTTACGACAAAACTTTAACGTACGAAAATGTGGGATGTAACATCTCATTTCATAGCTTATATCAATTTACTTATGGCATACTTCCATGTACGAAAACATGGGTTGTAACATAAACTTCCTCTATTATCTTCATTTATCAAAGAAATGGCAAAGACTTTATAATTTGTACCCCAAAAAGAAACTCCATCTGCCTCGCGACCGGTTGTAGAGGAAAATGTTTCATCTGCTTCTACCGAGGAACCGGCACCGGAATCTCCTCTGAAAATGTTCATCCTCGGGGTGTGCCTGACCGGTGGTGATTTCAATACCGAGAATCCCTCCTCGATACCGGGTCGGTATGAGCCGGTCTCGAGGTATATTTGCTCGATCACCGAGGACGTCCATTCCGAGGTCAAGATAAATTGCAACTGGGATAATAAGCACGTAGTGGTCCCCAAGCCTGAGGAAGCCATTACTACTCAAGTGGAGGGGTTTTAAGTGTTTAGACTTATCCCCTCACGCTGGGTCCCTTAGACCCGGTCATTATTGCATTCTGTAAGAAGTACGAGGTGACCCTTGGTCAAATCCACCCTTCTTTTTGGAGGATAGTAATCCTCCTACATTTTTTCGTAAGAAAGATATAAGGGTATCCCTTCACCCTCGACCATGTCATGCGCTTATATAGTCCCCGACTTTATCGAGGGGGACTAATCAAGCTTGCTCGTCGGGCCAGTAATGACCCGTTCTCAAGTATCGACGAAGATCGAGATCGAGGCTGGATAGGCTGCTTTGTCCGAGTCAAGACCTCAGATTTGATCCTAGCTGAGAATATGCCATTTCTTGAGAAGTGGAATACGAAATGTAAGTATAATCTGGCTTTCATGATTTTGTTCATCACTTTTCCTTTTTCTCCCTTCTCATCGATGTTTTGTGGTGGTGCAGTTATTTCTCGGATGCCAGATGCAGTTCCCCAACTCAAGGAGTGGGTCGAGCGCATTATGTCTCAGAAATCGTATTTCGAACGCGCATGACGCGAGCTTTCATAAGGAAGGTGGGAGGCCCATTCTCACAGTGAGATTCCTCTCTTGAGTGGGAAACACTTAGGTTTCCTCCACTGTTGCGCCTTTACTCATTTTTTTTTCTTTGTAGGTCTTTCCAAAGATGTCGCAATGAGGCCTCCATCCAGTGATGAATATATCCTCACCGAACCATCTTCCCCGGGGCATGATAAAGAGAAGAAAATAAAAGAAAAAGGGCTCCGAGTTCTCCGAGATCCGAGAAGAAGAAACCAAGGAAAAGATTGGCGCATAAGCCTAAGGAAATATCCAGTGCTCGAGTACTGTCTCCAAACTCACTTTACCAATTGAGGGATGAGTCCAAGGGGGAAGGAGAATCCTTCGATCTAGTGGCCAGCGATCACCGCAACTTGAAGGGCAAGGAGCCTCCGAACCATAGGGAGGCGTGACCAATAGTCAGGGAGGACGAGGAAGAGGTAGGAACTGAAGCTTCACGAGATGCAGGCAAAGCCCCGCAGAAAGCACTTGGCCTAATAAAAATTTCTGACTCACCCTCTTTCACAGTTCGATGTTCAACGAGGCCCAAGGTGCAAAAGAACACCCCATCGAGGGGGCCCATAGAGCAAATGACCCCTTTCGCTATTTTTTCGACGGTGTGGATTCAGTGACCACAGATGATGCGACTAGATTTGGCGATTTAGAGATATTGAGGAAGAGTTCACCCTCCGAAGAAAGCGAACCTTCCTCGATCCCAAAATTGGTCAATCGATTCCATGTTCCAAGTGCTAATCACGATCAGAAACGATCTATTGTTATCTTCCTTCCGGAGGATGCTCAAGTCCTCTCCGCCCCCGTAGGGGTAACCGATTATCTTTGGTGTTTGGTGAACAAGTATGATCAATCCAATATGAACGAGGTAGATGCACCCTGCCTTTTCAACGAAGCACAATAGGTGCCGAACCGGGTAACTTCATGCTTTACGAAGTGATATTTTGACTCACACTCAGATTATTTTGTAGATAACATAGTGTTTCTTTTCATGTTCGTAGGCCTCGGTGCTTCATCACGAGACCTTTTTGAGGTACCGGGACGAGCTGAAGCAACTTGAACCTGAATTTTGTAAGCTCATTGAGAAGAGAGACGTCTTTAAACTTCTTAGTGAGAAATTCGAAGGGGAAGTTATGAACCTCTGTGCCAAGCTAGAAGTTTCTCGAAAGGAACATGCTGATTTGGTCGAGTAGGTAAAAGTTTGAGGTTAGTAACGATGAATTTGATTCGGAGACTGATGGTAAAAATCCGCAGGTCTGGCAAAAAATTGATCGGATTGAGCATCTTCGAGCTGAAATGGATATAGTCAAAGCTGAGACCGATGAATAGAGAGGTCGAATGGATATTCTGGTCTTGGAAAAAGAGGATTCTCAGGCATAACTAACTCGGCTGAAATCCAACTTAGAGCAGCAAAGTAGAGGGCCGAGGTTCATACCAAAAAGTTTGAGGAGCTCCAATCTCAGCTGATTTCGGCTGTCTCTGATCAAGAAAATCTGGCCAAGGAGCTTTAGGCGTCCAAGTCAGAGGTCGTCATGGTCAAAGCTGAAGTTGATGAAAGGGTGGCCCAGCACAAGGCCGATGCCGAGGCGGCTCAGGACCTTGTAAAAAATATAGTTGAGCATATGAAGTGGCAATATCGAAGGGAGGCCCTCGAGGAAATTCACGCTCGGGATTTGGATTTATCGGTTGAGATCGAGAATTCCAAGGTGCTCGAAGTCGAGGCCAGGAAGCTGACCTCTCCCGAGGAGGATGATTCCGAGGACTCTGAAGATTCAGGTGAGTCCGAGGGTGTCGAAGACCCCGAAGGTGATGATGCGGCCCTCGACAAAGACTAGGCCACTTAGTACCCTTTTAGATGTTTGTCTCTTTTGTTTTTTTAGGAGAAATGACTTCCTGGACACTTAAACTTGTAAGGATTTTGAAAGCCGATACATGAACTTGGATTTTTCCATTTAAACACCTTTACTTGAGAAAATGTCTACTAATAAACAATTTTGACCGTTGACTATGCTTAGGTGGAAATATTATAGCTGATGTGGCCAATTGCGTGTTAATCACCGATATTAAGCGCATGAATATGATAAATAATTAAAAAAAGATAAATAATTAATTTTAAAAAATAAAAAAATTCATCAGGTCAGATTTAGAGAAAAGCCATTTATATTCATCGGGTCTGACTATTCTTCAACTTTTAACCATTCAATATTGCAATACCAAGCCGTAGATATTGTTCTCCACAGCAAGAACTACCTCTCCACCAAAAATCAGGAGATTTCACTGTAGGAATCCTCACTTCTGATGACCTGCAACTCTCTGGCGAGCTCCAGTTGGTCGGAGATGGTATTCCAATGGTCCAAATCGCCCAAGAGCAATGCCAATCGATTCCTGCTGCTGAAGAGGTCACGCCAATTGGCCACTACAACAAATTAATTATCACAACTTTAAAGAAAATCAATTATGCGACAGTACTGATTGAAAAATTTCTCTGGAAATCTACCTAGCTAGAAAAAAATAAGAAAACTTTGGAGAGAGAGAGGAGAGGACAAAGAAGAACCTAGGAAGGGAGTGCTGATATAGAAGTAGACGAATGAGTTGCAGGGGTTGGGGGGAGGGGGGATGATGGGAAGGAACAGGGAAGATGAAGCTGGAAGGGTTTAAGTTTTTTATTTTTTATTGTATTTATTTTTATTTTAAAAAATAAAAATATAGGTGACAATATTTATTTAAAAGTTACACATGTCATTAGTTGGGTGGGATCTTACTTTTGGATTGGTCATTTGCTGACTGGATAGACATGTCTGTCTATGTGTAATGCACACGCATATGCTCAAGGGTCAGATGTGTTTATTAATTAAGGAAATCATGAGTTCGAGTGTTCAAATGAGAAAATTCAAAGTTCCTGTATCGACTTTCAAAAGTCATACAAATTTAAGTGGCCAGGAAGCCATTTCGCCTTCTTTTTATTACACTTTTGTTGAGGCCGTTCAGCCTTTGTAAAAATTTGCGTCGGGGCTATTTGGCCCTTGTAAAAGGAACTTTTGATATGTATATAAGGCTTTTTCTCTTCCACAGCTTTTGAATTTTCCCTTTGCTTTATTATTTATATTCATAAAGATCGAAATTCCTTGGCATGGAATAGTTAGGTTACATTTGGAGGTTCGAACAAACCTTGCCTTTAATATTATTTTGTTTTAAGGCATCGTGGGGATTCGGTATTACCGGGAAGTTTTTCCCAAAGTAGTTAAGATTATAGTTTGCCGAGGGTAGCCTTTAGAACCGGTTATGAAATTTTATGGAGGCCTTGTTTTTGTTAAGGGTCTTGGACGTATCCGAGCCGTGTTAATATGGTCGTAGCCTTTTTAGTTCGTGTTTCGCCCAGTGGGCTTGCTATCCCGAGTTATCCGGTCTTGCCTAAGATAACAGTCCCCGAGTGGGGATGGCCGTGACCTTTGAAATTTGGGCATTGCCTAATAGGTCTTATGCCCCCGAGGTTTGATAGCTCGGACCATCCGAGTTTATTTTCAAACGGCATTCCCCGAATGAGAGTGCTTGTTCGAACTCGTATTAAGGTGGACCTGGGCTCGATCCTTTAGGGGATCGGATGCAGGAAATTCCTTGAGAAGTGCGAGAAAATTTTTAAAGGACAAGATGTTTATGCGCAAGTAAGAGACTTCTTTTTATTCTTGTGCATAATAGTTATACATGTATACATGCTTTGTGCTAAGGTTCGATCATTCTATGTGGGCACAATTCATTTGACCGTTTGATCCTTATAGTAGATCCTATTGATTGAGAACCTTCAATCACGAAGTTTCTTCTCTTGCTAAAGTTGATACCCGAGGGTAATGCCCCCTAGTGTTCGGGGATGATTGAAGAAAGACCTCGAATGCTGTTGTGATCATCGTCACCAGTTCGTAGCCGGCCTTCGATTCTAAGAGAAAAAGAGTGCAACGCGTGCTTTCAGACCTAAAATGTTGTATTGTTCCTTGTTGGTTACCTGCAAGCGTTAGTTTAAAATGTAAATAAAAAAAGAACGGGGTTGTACCTTAGTAGTAATATCGCTTCAAGTGAGTTACATTCCAATTGTTCAGTAGTTTCTCACTATTAATTGTTCCGAGTTTGAAGGATCCTTTTCTGGTGATCTCGATAATTTGGTACGACCCTTCCCAGTTTGGCCCCAATTTCCCTTTGTTCGGGTTTTGGGTGCTCAGTGTGGCCTTCCTTAGTACCAAGTCCCCGATATTGAAGTGTCGAAAGTTGTCTCTTCGATTATAATACCTTTTGATCTACTGTTTTTGGGCGGCTAACCGGACAAGGGCGGCTTCGCGTTTTCATCTAATAGCTCCAGGATCATACCCATGGCCTCGTCATTTGATTCCTTTGTTGCATATCGGAATCTGATACTTGGTTCTCCGACTTCAACCAGTATTAGAGCTTCGACACCATAAGCCAATGAAAATGGGGTGGCCCCGGTCCTGGACTTCGAGGTCGTATGGTATGCCCATAAGACTTCGAGTATGGTTTTGTTGGTTGATTCAGCTTGTCCGTTCCCACTAGGGTGATAGGGTGTTGATAGGATCCTTTTGATATTGTGGTCTTCAAGAAATTTGGTTACTTTGCTGCCGATGAACTGTTTCCCATTGTCGCATACGATCTCAACCAGCATTCTGAACCGGCATATGATGTCTTCCCCTGAGCTTCTCGTATGCCTGGGTTTCCACCCATTTTAAAAAATAGTCAGTCATAAAAAAAATAAATCGAGCCTTACTGGGTGCCCATGGAAGAGGCCAACGATGTCCATTCCCCACTTCATGAACGACCATGGTGACAAAACCGAATGCAACAGCTCCCTAGGTTGATGAATAGTCAGAGCGTGTCTTTGGAATCCATCACATTTTCGAACTAACTCCTTTGCGTCTTTTTCCATGTCGATCCAGTAGTAACCGACTCTGATTATTTTTCGAACTAGTGCTTCGGCGCCCGAACGCTTTCCACAGGTACCTTCGTGGATTTCCCTCAAAACGTACTCAGTATGCCCTGGCCCTAAACATATTGCAAGTGGGCCGTCGAATGTTCTTCTGAATAGGGTTCCGTCTTCAGACAGGCTAAATCGATCTACCTTTTTACGCATGGCCCTCGATTCTTTTGGATCCGAGGGTATTTTACCGATCCAGAAATATTTTATGTATTTATTCCTCCAGTCCCAAGTTAGGCTCGTTGAGTTGATCTCGACATGTCCTTCTTCCACCACCAATCTCATAAGCTGTACGACTTCTCCCGAGTTGAAATTGTCGTCTTTGATTGATGACCATAAGTTGGCGAGGGCATCGACCTTGATGTTTTGTCGCAAGGTATGTGTTGCAAAGTCCATTCTTTGAACCGATGTAATTTTACCTGTAACTTGTCTAAATATCTTTGCATTCGTTCTTCTCTAACCTCGAATGTTCCATTAACTTGGTTTACTACAAGGAGGGAGTCGCACTTGGATTCGATCACCTATGCCCCCAAGATTTTGGCTAGTTCAAGGCCTGCAATCATGGCCTCATATTCGGCCTCGTTGTTAGTCAATTTCACAGTCTTAATAGATTGTCTAATCACATTACCTGTTGGTGGCTTCAATACTATGCCAAGTCCGAGCCATTTTGCGTTTGAGGCGCCATCCGTAAAAAGGGTCCAAATTTTTGAGGAAGTCCCTGAGTTAATTAATAACTCTTTTTCGACCTCAGATATTAGGGCCAGCGTAAAGTCGGGCACAAAGTCTGCCAAGCTTGAGACTTAATGGCGGTCTGGGGTCGGTATTCAATATCATACCACTTATTTCCACGGCCCATTTGGCCAACCGGCCCGAGAGTTCGGGCTTATGCATAACGTTCCTCAACGGGTAAGTAGTTACGATACATATGAGGTGACACTGGAAGTATGGTTTTAGCTTACTAGAGGCGCTTAGCAAAGCGAGCACCAATTTTTCTAGGTGAGGGTACCTAGTTTCGGCCTCGCCTAGGGTCCTTCTAACATAGTAAATTGAAAATTGCGTATCTTTCTCTTCCCGAACTAGGAATCCACTTACCGCTATCTCTGAAACCGCCAAGTACAAGTAGAGTTGTTTGTCTGCCTTCGATGTGTGAAGCAACGACGGGCTCAATAAGTATCGTTTGAGTTCCTCCAAAGCTCGTTGGAATTTTGAGGTCCACGAGAAGTTATTCTTCTTCTTCTTCAATAGTGCGAAGAATCGGTGGCTCTTGTCGGATGATCTCGAAATGAATCTCCCCAGGGCGGCTATGCGCCCAGTTAACCTTTGCATGGCCTTAACGTTGTCCACGATCGTGATATCTTTGATGACTTTGATTTTGTCGGGATTGATCTCGATTCCTCGGTTGGATGCCATGAATCCGAGGAATTTACCCGACCCAAATCCAAACGCATATTTTTCTGGGTTCAGCTTCATATTGTATTGCTTCAGTATGTTGAAGGTTTCCTGCAAATATTTTAAATGGTCCTCTGCTCGCAGGGACTTAACCAACATGTCGTCAATGTAAACTTCCATCAATTTTCCTATATTTTTCTCGAACATCCGATTAACTAGACATTGGTAAGTGACACCGACATTTTTTAATCCAAACGACATCAAGTTATAGCACTATGTGCCATATTTAGTGATGAAGGAAGTTTTTTCCTTGATCACAGGGGTCCATCCGTATTTGGTTGTACCCGAAATAGGCATCAAGAAAACTGAGGATCTCGTGTCCGGTAGTGGCATCGATCATATGATCTATGTTGGGCAAAGGAAAAGATTCTTTGGGACATGCCTTATTCAAATCTTTGTAATCTACACACATTCTTAGTTTATTCCCTTTTTTAGGGACTACCACTACATTTTCTAACCAATATAGGTATTTAACCTCCTGAATAGACCCTAATTTAAGGAGTTTAGATACCTCATCCTTGATGAAAGCATGCTAGATCTCGGATTGGGGTCTCCTCTTTTGCTTGACCGGGCGGAACTTTAGGTCCAAGCTTAGCTTGTGAGTGGTTATCTCCGATGGGATCCTTGTCATATCAAGGTGGGACCAAGCGAAACAATCTTCGTTAGTTATAAGAAACTGAATGAGTTTTTCCTGAGCTTGGAGCTTAACCCCGTGCCCAGGTATACCTTTCGATCGGGAAAGTATTCTCTCAATATGACTTGTTCCAGCTCCTCGACCGTCGATTTAGTGGCATCAGAATCATCCGAGGATGGTATCAGTGATTGCTATTTGGTCCCGTTTTTGACCATCTGGTTCGGATCCTTCGATGTTGACATTGTAGATACCGGTATCACTTCCTCGATCGTGAATATTTCCTTGGGAGCTGGTTGTTCACCGTATACTATTTTGACTCCGCTAGGTGTTGAGAATTTCAGTTCCTGGTGCAGTGTTGAGGGCACCGCCCTCATGTTGTGGATCCATGGCCTTCCGAATAAAGCGTTCTACCTAATTTCTCCTTCGATCACATAAAATATAGTTTCCTGGATGGTCCTGGCAGTGTTTACTGGTAACGTTATCTCGCCCTTAGTGGTTTCACATGCCATGTTGAATCCGTTTAGATCTCGGACTGCAGGCACGATTTGGTCTTGTAGACCAAACTATTCCACGACCCTTGATCAAATAATGTTGGCGAGCTAACTGGATCAATTAACACACGTTTAACTCAAATTTTATTTACGACTACAGATATTACCAGTGCATCATTGTGGGGTTGCCCTTCCGCATCCTCATCGTTAAAAGATAAAGTTCCTTCCGGTATGTAGTATCGAGTTCGTTTCTCCCTAGTGATGGATACTTTGGTGCGTTTCAACATCGGGCCCTGTGGGATATCAACCCCACCGATAATCATGTTAGACGTGTTGAGGTTCTTCTTGTTCTGTCTGTTTGTTAGAATCCTTGTTCCTGAAATGATTCTTGTCTCGATCGCTCAAGAATTCTCGAAGATTCCCATTGTTGAATAGTCGGGCTACTTCCTCTCTCAACTGTCGACAATCATCCGTTCTGTGACCGCGAGTGCCATGATATTTGCACATCTGGTTAGGATCCCTTTGGGATGGATCAGATTGTAGAGGTCGAGGTCATTTGGTATCTTTGATGCGCCCGATAGCTGATACAATGGCGACAACATCGACATTAAAGTTACATTCTGATAGCCTCAGTGGTTCTTTAGGCCCGATGGACCCGTCAAAGCTGTTTTTGGTCATGAGTCCCCGGTTGCTCTTACCTCGGTCATTTTTCCTTTCGTTTCTCACGGAGTTCCGCTCGATCCTACTACTTCTTCAATCTCCATTATATGACTGATACCAATCCCTGTTTGGTCTCGGTTCACGATCGATGTCTCTCTTGACTCTTTCGAGGGTTCTGACGGGATATACAGACTCCGAAGGGCCCCGAGTTGATCATCTTTGACTTTGATTTTCGATTGATACCAGTTATGCACATCGGTCTATGTAACAACGGGGTATTCTATCATGTTCCGCTTCAGCTGTTATGAAGCCACCAAGCTTCAAATATTTAGTCCCTAAGTGAAATCTTGAACGACCCAGTCACCAGCGACTGGCGGTAGGTCCATTCATTCCATCTGAAATCGGGACACAAACTTTCTGAGCATCTCGTTGTCTTTCTATTTTACTTTGAAAAGGTTCGACTATCTGGTCTCGACCTTGATAGAACCAGCGTGTGCTTTCATGAAAGAATCTGCAAGCATAGCAAACGAGTCAATTAGAATTAGGAGACAAATTGTGGTTCCATATCATAGCTCCCTTTGACAGGGTTTCTCCAAATGTTTTCAGCAGAACATACTCGATCCCATCTTCCTCCAAGTTGTTCCATTTTATGTCACATGTATAAGAGGTTACATGCTTGGGTGGGTCGTTCCGTTATACTTAGGTATCTCGGGCATACAAAATTTATTGGGGATCGGCTTCGGTGTCGCGCTCGGAGGAAAAGATTTTTGCACAAACTTCTTAGAATCTAAACCTTTCAATATCGGAGGTTCTCCTGGGATCTGGTCTACCCTAAAATTATAGGTTTCCGCCTTTTTGTCCTTAGTTTCGATTTTCTTTTCCCTCGATTCCAATCGTTTCGTCAGTTCCTCTAACATTTGTATGATCTCGGGATTAGTCCTCGATTTGTTCTTGTTTGATCTTTCTGCGACCGTTTCCTCCCTGCGGGTAACTTCTCGAGGCGGATTGGGATCAATCCTGCTCGGTGCACGTCTTTGGTTCTGTAACTGAGCTATTGCCGCCTGTTGAGCCTGCGACATTTTGAAGATCATCTGTAGACTGATCCCGTCTCTTTTAACATTTTGTGTGTTTTGAGTTGCTGATCGAGATCCACCACAGACGCTATTCTCGGGGTCGGTTGGCAGGTTCGTGTCGGTAGCCACATGTGAATTAGCGTCAATTGGGTCTGCGATCGGAATTTCGACGGGATCAATATGCGACACCTCGTTACCGGACGCTATGTTGTTATTTGACCTTGGTGACCAGACTTGTTGTCAATATGTAGGGGTGCTGATTGAGAATTTGACATTTTGTGTTTTAACTTGGAATCTAAGACACTTCAAATAGAAAGTGTAAAGCAATGTGTGTTATGGAGTTCTGTATCAAATAACCACTATTATTCTTAGCCCCATGGTGGGCACCAAACTGTTTACCCTCAAAATCGAATAACAATTGAATTTGTACGTGGTTTTAAGGATACATGATCTAACTTGATACAAAATGAGAAATCGGATTAAAATTGAAATAAACGGTGAAAAAGTAAATGCAAACCACACAAGTTGAACAATCTTAGCCTTGGAAGGTTAGCCACCCTCGAGACAAAAGTGCTTCTATCGATACCAGAGTAGAATGACAAGATAATAACCAGAAATAACAATGTATTGCTTTGGAATGCGTGTTACAATATACTTTATAAGTAATTGGATTCCCCTTTATATAGTAGGGGAGTCCTACTTTAGGTACAATTCTATAAAAGGTAAAAATCTCCTGGTTTGCTGATTTGCCGATTCTTTATTGATATGTGCCGAGATTCCTTCCGAAATATCCAATCGGTTATGGATATTTCGGCCTTCCGCTATATCGGCCTTCTATTGGTTATACGGGCAATGTTTTCTCGAGCTTAGTCGGGGTCAGGGTCGATTCCGCGATTATGGGCTCAATGTTCTTGAGGACGGACATTCTGACCTCGTGTTCTGGTTTGATGAGAGTGGGGATCGATCTTCAACTCTTTGAGTTCCGAGCCCGATCTGTTGCGCAATAGTCGAACTCGATTTCGACTTTATACAATGTAATTTTTATTAAAAAAATAAAATTTAAGAACGAGATGTATATAATATTAAAGAAAAGACGGTAGGAAAACAAGACTCTCGAACGTTTTGAGATTGCATTGGAGCGAAAATTTAAAATTAGTAGGTTTTGAATTTGTCATCGAACCTACTACTCGTTATAGTTATTGGGTTCATAATTATATATTTTCATATATTTAATAGTTTTTTAATAGTGATATACAATCTAAGCAAAAGCTATTGAAATCGTCGAAATCCATATCTTATACTCTCGTGCCGCCCGTAGACTTGTGTATACTCATTCACTTAAACAACCAATTAAAGTTGAGACTTCTAACTTTACAAGTTTCGAGATGCAATATCCATTCGGTCATGCATGTTGTCATAATCCTTTTCGTGCAGCAAGCAAATGCATGCCGTTCGTCGAAGATCGGAATGTACCACGAACCCGTTTCATCTATACAAATATCGTTTTCCGATTTATCCACAATTGCTTTGTGATATAAAATGTTCTACTATTATATACATGGTTCAAGCATATATATATATATATATATTTTTCAATTACATAATCTTTAATACAAAGGCATGTTACATGAGTGCATCAGTTTCACTTGAATTGATAAATAAGAAAAAAGAGCAATCCAACGCCTCATCGAAGAATTAAACAGATTCTCATTTATTTCTCGCAATTTTATATAGGGAAAATTTAGTGATTTTCTTAGAAAAAGACACATTCTTTTTGTCCTGAGGAATGAGTAGTCAAGTAAAGGGAATGAATTTAACTATCAAAAATATGAAGACACTCTCAAAATGGAAAACCAACTACTACAACATATACACTATTTTATCAGACAAAAATTCTTTTCTCATTTCCAAATGGAAAGGTCATCGTCTCCTTTTCTAACCCCCACATTCGAAAAGAATACTATTTTAATTCTTTTGCTTTTATTTTATTTTCAATTTACTTTTACCTTTTGGAAAATCTCTTCTACTAGATCTCGATACTAGTCGTTCATTTGTTGGGCGGTCACCCCCAATTAGACTTATTATAACTATTCAATATTCATCCCAATTTATGTAACAATATTTAACCAGATACGAGGTTTAAGAAAAAACTTTGAAATTTAAGGTTTAAACGAAGTCATAAACATTTATAAGATTATAAATCATCTTATTAAAGTAAAATAAAAATTTTAATTTAATTATTTTTAAATAAAAAAAGTATGGCATTCTTTTGAGAATGTACTGAGAAAGAAATATAACTGTGATACATAAATTGGGACATAGATAGTTTAATGGTGGAGTATTACTTTTTTTGATCATTGCCAAGCTTAGTGGACTGATTCAGAACATTTTCTCAATTTGTACCCATTAACTCTTCTTACATTTAAGTTTATGTATTCTATGAATCTAAGTGGCTAATACACCAATAGGGGGGTGGGGGGGGGGATTTAGAGGGTGTTTGGATCGGTTTTTAAGCTGGTCAAATAAGTTTTTAAGTTCTTTTTAGTTTTTTTCAGTGTTTGGCAAAGTTAAAAAATACTTAAAATAAATTAAAAAATGCTTAAAATAAGTCAAATTCAGTAAGCTAGGCAACCCCAAGTTATTATTTTTTGACTTAAAAACTATTTCTGCTGAAAAACTACCTTTTTAATCCATTCCAAACGGGCTCTTAAAAAATTAATAATTCGGCCTGGATTTAGATATGGAAAAATTAAACCATATGCACTAGAAATAGTTGAGTCCATAGTTTTTGTCCACACTGAGCAACTAATAAGATTAGGGCAGTCCGGTTCACTAAGCTCCCGCTATGTACGGAGTCCGAGGAAGGACGGACCATAAGGGTCTATTTAACGCAGTCTTACCCTATATTTCTGCAAAATATTGTTTCCACGGCTTGAATCCGTGACCTCCTGATTACATAACAACAACTTTACCAATTATGCCAAAGCTCCCTTCCGACTAATAAGATTAGCTTGGGTAAAAATATGCTGAGTGGTCAAAGAAAAGTGAAGTCCACTAAATATTTTAGAGCTTTCATCAGTTGCCATTTCCATCAAACTGTCTGCCCTTAATTACAGGGAAAGCCATCGTTATAACTTTCATGCATTTAATCTTGTCTCAGTGGGGAACAGGATTTTTGCTGTTGGCTGAGGTTCCCATAAACGACTTCCACAGTTTCTAGTTTTATCACAATAGCTTATTCCATTCACATTTTCAGATTATTGATTCCATAGTTAGCTGATCTGGAAATACAACAAAATAATAATATGCCCACTATAATCTTATAACTAGGGTTTAAGGAGTGTAGTATGTACGTAGACCTTACTCCTACTTTTTGAAGATAAACAGACTTTCGATAAACCATTTGTTGAATAGGGATTAGCTGATCTGCAAATATGGAACATATAATGAACATATGGAGTAATTTTATAGATGATCATTCAATTTTTACTTTATCATAATTAAAGTTACTAAGCTATTTTTTGTAATTAAAAGTTACTCAACTTTAACGATGTATTATGAAAGTCACTAAACTATTCTCTTAGTAAAAGAATTACTTAACTTTGTCTAACTATCATAGAACATGTTTCATTTGTGTTCCTCCTAGTGATTTTCTGGACATGCGGGCAAATTTGATTGACTTTCTTGTTAAATCCAAAGAATCCATGATATTTAACAAACTTATCATGTTAACTAGTATTACATTATTTTCGATTTTTGAGAGAAAAGGTGTTTTAATTTGGGCTGTGATTTGCTATAGTCAATGATTGAGATCTAAACATTTCTCCTGTCTTGAATTTTGTATTTTTTGCCTTTTTACTGAGGAACGCCTTTTTTTCATTGATCTACATGGTATTCCATTATGTATGGATGTGCCAATTAACAGAGGCGGACGCATCAATGTGACACCAAGTTTATTTGAATCCAGTACTTTAGACATAGTGTATAAATATATGAGTAAAAAGTCACTAAAATTACAACGAAAAGTACGTTTGAACTCATAATTTTAAAATATTATAGGTTCAATGCTAAAAACTTAAAAGTTGAACTCATAGAATTTAACTTCCGTATCTGATTCTATTAATTAATCTCTATTTTGTTGTGTGATAGTGATGAGAGCCAACCATTTGGTCCATAAGCTTACAACAATAATAACAACATACCCAATATTATTTCATATCGTGGGGACGGTCTAAAAAGGATAGTGTGTATGCAGACCTTAGCTCTGCGTCCTGAGGATAGAGAGACTGTTTCCAATAGACCCTCGGTTTTGGATATTTGGTGCATAAGCTTGTGTAATAAAAACCATAGCGCCTCTTTGCTTCTTGCAATAGTTTACTAGTTAAATATTATGTTAATGTTTTATGTATAATAATAACTGTTATTATTATCACGGTATGATGCCTCTCCAAACTAGTACTATTTGAGATAACGATCTAACAAGAGTAGTTCCTCATTTGTATGCTCTAATAACTTGTTGAGCAAACAAATGAGGAACTGCTAATTAAGTAGTAGTCTAAAGGGACAAAAATTCTTTATTCCTTGTCACATCATTAAGTAAATAAGTTGGCTATCCTGTTCTGCTCCCTGTAGCTATTGCTTGAGCACGGGATCCCTTAACTTGATGTCATCCGTCTTTTGTATCTTCTGTAGGCGATTAGCGATGTCATTAACCGTGATTAATCCTCCTTCAGTACTACTTAGCAAAGCTTGGAGCTCCTTTTTACTAATGACAAGCTTAATCCTTACTGCCTCTGTTGTCCTAATTTTTTTTTTACCTTCTTCTTGATCAACTACTTCTTTTGCAAATTTGACCACCTTCTTCTTTTTGGCTATTTTTGGAGGCAAAAGATAATAAAGTTGTCCGGCTAACATGTTAGAATTTGGTAGTAGATGTTGAATGACTGAAAGAGATTCAGAAATTGCATATTGGCCAGCAAATTGTGATAACACTTGATATACCTTTATTGGAGCTTTGTATTCAAGAATCTTACCATCTGTTTTCATCACTTTTACAACTTTTTCTTGCAAAGCTATACAATTCCCCATTTTTGTTAAGGAATCAAGAACTTGAGGAGTGTAGGTAGAATTTGGTCTATTGAGTGTGGTTTGTTATTTGGAGCATAGTTGTGTTCCTTTTATAAGGAATTTAGGTATGGTTATGCCCCTTGTAATAAGGAATATTACAAGAAAACCCTTAGCACTTTGGACCCCACCTTGTTGATTTTTCATTAAAGTGCAATTAAGGGGTTAAAAGTCTTGATGTTTTCATTGAGATGATCATGATTTATTTGAAATATTTTCCTTTACCTTTCTGATACCCATTAGTGCCAAGAAAAGGACCTGCCTATTTACTCTTTTTTTCTTCTGTCAATATATGGGCGTTACCAATTACTTGTGTAAAGAAAATAAACTAGCTTATGAATTAATGATTATATATGAAAATAAACTGAGTTGTCTAACTTCACTCCTAAAATTAAGTAATGATTATCATTTTTTAAGTGGATAATGTAGTTCTTATTCATATTTGACATGTTTTAAAAATATTTATTATCCAACCCATTTTTAGTGGATAATATGGGTGGAAAACTGCTTTTAACCATTTTGCCACCACTAGGTAATGCCAACATCCGGCTTATGGCAAGGCCTTCGAATGGGGGATTTGCAGCCGTTCCCTATATTTATGCCACATTTTAACCTGTACCCTATTTTTAAAAATTATTGATTTGGTAGCTACTGACAAAGATTCCGTAATAATATGATAATTACACCCCTGACAAAAGATTATCGCGTGATTTGCAACCCCATTCGTGAAAAAAGATCTTCACCTCTCCTCTCATAAGCTTTATCAAAAAACCATAAGCTTATCCAGATTCATCTTCAGAGTCACACTTGCATGAAATTGTTTCACCTTGAAGCTAAAACTTCATGCTAACATAGTGTAGCATGAAGTTGTTTCATGTTGAAGCTAAAACTTCATGCTAATATAGCATGAAGTTGTTTCACATTGAAGCTAAAACTTCATGCTAATGCATGCTGAAGTTATTTATCCGGCAGTCTACATTTTTGTCATGAGTTTTACCTGAAACTTCAGTCTAAACATGCTGAAGTTATTTAGTTCGTTTGCTAAAACTTCAGTTTAAACATGTTGAAGTTATTTAGTTCATTTTGCGAAACTTCAGACTAAACATGCTTAAGCTTTTTAGTTCATTTGCTAAAACTTCAGACTTAACATGCTTAAGTTTTTGTCTTGCAGTACGTAATTTTCTAATGAGGTTTTGCTAATGCTTGCTGAAGTTATTTAATTCATTTGCTAAAACTTCAGACTAAACATGCTTAGGTTGTTTAGTTCATTTGCTAAAACTTCAGACTAAACATGCTTAAATTTTTTAGTTTATTTGCTAAAACTTCAGACTAAACATACTTAAGTCTTTTTGTTCATTTGCTAAAACTTCAAACTAAACATGCTTAAGTTTTTGTCTTGCAGTATGTAATTTTCTAATGAGTTTTTGCTAATGCATGCTGAAGTTATTTAGTTCATTTGCTAAAACTTCAGACTAAACATGCTTAGGTTGTTTAGTTCATTTGCTAAAACTTCAGACTAAACATGCTTAAGTTATTTAGTTCATTTGCTAAAACTTCAGACTAAACATGCTTATGGTTTTTAGTTCATTTGCTAAAACTTCAGACTAAACATGCTTAAGTTTTTGTCTTGTAGTATGTAATTTTCTAATGAGTTTTTGCTAATGCATGCTGAAGTTATTTAGTTCATTTGCTAAAACTTCACACGAAAACATGTTGAAGTTTTGTCCTGCAGTCTATAGTTTGTCATGAGTTTTATCCGAAATTTCAGTGCAAACAAGCTGAAGTTTTTTAGTTCATTTGCTAAAACTTCAGACTAAACATGCTTAAGTTATTTAGTTCATTTGCTAAAACTTCAGACTAAACATGCTTAAGTTATTTAGTTCATTAGCTAAAACTTCAGACTAAACATGCTTATGTTTTTTAGTTCATTTGCTAAAACTTCAGACTGTACATGCTTAAGTTTTTGTCTTGTAGTATGTAATTTTCTAATGAGTTTTTGCTAATGCATGTTGAAGTTATTTAGTTCATTTGCTAAAACTTCACACCAAAACATGCTGAAGTTTTGTCCTGCATCTACAACTTTGTCATGAGTTTTATCCGAAATTTCAGTGCAAACAAGCTAAAGTTTTTTAGTTCATTTACTAAAACTTCAGACTAAACATGCTTAAGTTTTTGTCTTGCAGTATGTAATTTTCTAATGCATGCTGAAGTTATTTAGTTCATTTGCTAAAATTTCATACCAAAACATGCTGAAGTTAAATCCTGCAGTCTACAGTTTTGTCAATAGTCCTGAAGGGCAAAATCGTCTTTTTAAAATACTTTTAACAAAAAAAAAGAGTACGGATGCAAACGGAAATACAAAACGGGTATAAGTTAAAAAGTGGTGACCAAATAGGGTGCCCCATACAAATTTTTTCCTCGAAGGGGCTGGGATGGCCCATGTCATATTCATGGTCGAACATTATATTGTGTTTGCTTAGTGTGCTTGGTTAAGAAATAAGTTGCGCCTTGCTATTTTTTTTATAGCTTTTGGCATGGTGACGCGCTTGTTCCTAATTTTACGACGCTTGTAAAAGAATAAACCTTGACCTAACTCAACTGGAGAATCTGGCTCATGAGGCAAGGACTTCCTCTCGTTCCCAAAATCGATCAAGGACATTCTAACAACTTATATATGTTAAATATGATTTAATATGATTTCTCATATAAATGTTATAAATTAACGATATATATGTATGAGTCGAAATCTGACCACATGAGAATGGCCTAAAAAAGGGAACGACATGAAGGTAAATAAGTCGTGATTGTGTACACGAGATACCGTAACGACAGGCGTCACGGCCACGGCCGAAGTCGAATCATCAGAAGGCCTTTACGGCGTAGCACATGCTATGGCGCTTAGGGAGGTCGACCTGAAGCGTCAACAACATGCTACAGTACACCGGCCAAGGACCGTTGGGTAAGGGATAACACCTAATATATATACAGGTTGAGAGAATGATAGAAAGAGCTTTTGCCAATTCTCTCTTCTTCTCTTAGAACCTCTTCTAAGTGAGATCCATGAGGGATTCAAGGAAAAGTCCGCAACTTTGTTACCCCTCTTTTGTAACATTCATCATGAAAGTAATAAGAATGCAATCAGCAGCTGTTAACGGGATATTTTCTCACTCTCCTTTATCATATATTATAGAATGATTTTGTATTGGTGATTATGTTGAGAATACAAATCCATTATTTTCTACTCGACGTCTTTTATAATCTTGACAGCTCCGCAAACTTCATTATTTTCGATTTGTCTTATTCAAATATTCCTCGATCTAGAATTAATTATCTTTGACTAGGATTTACCCTCTATTTTACTTATTAATTCGTGTTAAGAACAAGATTAACACTTTTCGGTAAAACAATAGAATATTTCACTCAATAAAACTTTGTTCCTCTCAAAGTTTAAAAATTTATGAACAGCTTTTCTGTTTCTACATTTATGTAGCTGTTGACAAAACCGACTTTTATAAATTTGTAATATATCCTCACAAGTTAAAACAAGAAGGTAACACCACTAGGACCCCTAAAACTATCGTAAGTGGTTGACTACTAGTCTACTATGCACCATAAATGGGTAGAATGGTATTTCATTGACTTTTCCCTAGTGGAGAACTAATTGACTAGGGATAGCTATATCGTTAAACTTTTTTATAATAATCTTATTTATTTTGAATATTTTTTATTGTTATAGTGAAGCGTTGTTATAAAGAATAAATATTATAATATAGTATAAAATATTAATTTCAAAAAAAACTTAATTATCATAATGAAATATTGATATAAAGAACGGCTATTACAGCGGAGTTTGGCAGTATATTATTTGCTTGTTTATTTCGGCATCCAAAACTATCATTATTTGGCAGTATTATCTTTTCTTTTTTTTTACTGGTTCAAATATAGGCAATTTGATCTTCACGTTGAATCTCTTAACTCTTTAAGCAAAACGCGTTTCTCCTATCAGCTCTTAGCCCAAACCTACCTCTCTCATTGCATTTATCATGTTTAGTTATTAGTATTAGTTAAAATTTGTATGGATTTTATACCAAAATATGGGTATTATCTATCCTATACACACACACACACACACACACACATATATATATATATATATATGAAATTGTAATCTCAGGATTAAAATCTCAAAATTATATAACAATTCATGATTAGGAGGTCACGGGTTCGAATCGTGGAAAATAACTTCTTGTAGAAATGTAGGGTAAATTACGTACAATAAACCTTATAGTCCAGCGCATTCTCGAATCCCGTGCATAACAGGAGCTTAATGCACCGAGCTGCCTTTTTTATATAACAATTCACATATCAATTAATTCACTGCAAGTCATGCATGACCATGGAATTAAGTTAAAGCACGTCTCAAGTTGTGTTTCATGGTGTGCGATGTGTTCCACCTACTATTCACTATTAACTACTGGCTAAACGACCTCTACCTATTTGCTATGTTTAATTCGTCAATTTTTTATCAACTTGGCATTTATTCATCTTTCCAAAAAGTAATTCGTCAATCAATTACCTCAAATAAAGTGTTACGCAGAAGCTTAGCGGTATATAATTATAAGTGTGCCAACTTTTTTGTTTTTTTTTTTGTGTGTGTATGTGCCAACTTGGAGTTAGCAAAATCATTTATTAAAAAAAAACTTCTCAAGATTGATTCGCACGCTCTGAATGTATTTGATGATATGTAAGAAGTTACATATTCATCTATTATTTTCACACATCTCTTAAAAAATACATTTAATAACTTTATTCACAAGAACATTATATATCTGTTTAAACTATTCTTTATATTTTCGTAAATGTTTCACTCAATTAACACCTCCATTGTTTCTATATGTTTAATTTGTCAAAAGCACTAATATTTGAAGTCGAGTTAAGAGAATATTTTAAGACAAAGCGTAATCTTGTGATTGATTGATAAAATAAAACCAAGGATATGAATGTTGTTGAGACCCCACTTGAGCATTAAATAGATAGGAGAGGATTGTAGAAACAACTAAACTAGTGCTTAATGATGTTATCAACAAATATCTATTATTGTAGATATTTCAAATTTGTACGAAATTTGTTTTTAATTTGTATGTTATTGTACATATAAATTTTTATGCTGCTGCTATCACTTAATCCTTGACAACTAACTAGGTCAATTTCCTTTCCTGTCTGCGATAATATTAGACTTGTTTCGGGATAAACATATATTCATACTACTAGGTGATGGTCATTGCTCTTCTTTCCCTTTAGCTTTATAGTAAGGAGCAAATAAATGGTGAAACTAAGAGTACACGCCCAAAAAGTAACTTTATAGTATTGATTTAGATTTGGATTTACCTATGGGAAAGTTGATGGAATAACCTATATAACTTTTTAGGTTTTCACTTCGACAAAATCTTTAAAAAATCAATATGATTAATTACTATTATCCCTTAATTACTAATAATTACTGGTGCAACAACAGATGTCTGCCCTCTAGCTGGAGCTACTGAGGGCTCCTCTGTACCAGTTTGTGCAGGTGCTCTGGCTTTACCACGTGGGCGTCCTCAGCCTCTACCCGGGCCCCGGGCTCTTGCGGCTTGTGATTCCCCGATAATCTCATATTTTAGAACTAAATTATGTATCCTGAATCCTTAAATAACTCATTTTAACCTTTCTCAACTTGCATGCGCGGTCCGAGTATTGATCCGGAAGGCTTATATATTAAAAATGATAAAAACAAGAATTTTTTCCTTAAAAGTTGATTTTAGTTGACTTCGGTCAATATTTTGAGTAAACGGACCCGGACTCATATTTTGATGGTCCCGGTGAGCCCGTATTGAAATAAGAGACCTGGGGATATGCCCGGAGTCGAATTCCAAGATCCCTAGCTCGAGATATGAATTTTTGTTGAAAATTAAAAGTCTGAAAAATAAATAGTTTTAAGAATTTATTGATGTTTGACATTATTGATACCAGGCCTGTATTTTGATTTGGGAACCCGGTACAGGTTCAATATAATAATTATAACTTGTCTGTGAAGTTTGGTGAGAAACGGAATTAGTTTGACGTGATTCGGACATCCGGTTTAGAAAATAGAAATCCTAAAGCTTTCTTGAAAATTTCATATAATTTGGTGCTAAATTCGTAGTTCTAGGTGTTATTTTGGTGATTTGATGGAGCTAACAAGCTCGTATGATGTTTTTAGGCTTGTGTGCACTTTTTGGTTTAGAGCCCGAGGGTTCGGGTGAGTTTCAGATAGGTTTCAGGGTGATTTTGGACTTAGGAACATAGCTGGTGCAAGTTTCATCCGCTGCTGGACTGCAGACTTTGCAAATGCGAGGTCTGGCTCGCAAATGCGAGCTAGATTTTTCAAAGGACACTTCGCATTTGCGAGCATGGGCTGGGACTGGGATTCTTGCATTTGCGATGGTTCAATGTTCGCAATTGCGAATAAGTTGTTCGCATTTGCGAAGGAAGCAGAGATGCAAGGAGTTCGCATTTGTGATACTTTTCTCGCATTTGCGGGCTTTGCATTTGTGAATCTAAGGTCGCATTTGCGACATCTGCAGCTGATGAAAAGAGACTTAGACGGGATTTTTCTCCCATTCTTCAAAATTTCAAACCCAAGAACCCTAGAGGCGATTTCTCGAAGACCAATTCTCTCCCAAAACTTTGGTAAGTGATCCTAACCCACTTTCTTTCAATCTCCTATCATATTTCATGAATTTTCATGGTAGAAATTTGGGGTTTGGGTAGAATTAGGGATTTTTGAAAAACTGGAATTTAGACCTCAAATTGAGGTCGGATTTCGAAACTAATTGCATATTCGGGCTCGGGGGTGAATGGGTGAATGGGTTTTGGTCTGAACCTCGAGTTATACCAAGCGGGCCCAGGGTCGATTTTTGACTTTTTGGGGGGGAAGTTTAGGAAATCTAAATTCATGCATTGTAATTGATGTTATTAAGTTAATTGTGGCTAGATACGAGTGGTTTGGAGGTGGATTCTAGAGGAAAAGTGGTAATTGAGTAGTGAGTGGCCTATGGAGCGAGATAAGTGTTGTATCCAACTTTGATTTGAGGGATTGGGAATCCTTGCATTAATTGATATATGAAAATCATGTGAGCGGCGTATATGTGAGGTGATGAGTACTTATGCGCCGCCAATCTATTTGCCTTACTTGTTTTTTTTCGTTCTTATTATATTCTTTCTTTCCCCGCTTCAGTTGTTACATGCCTACTTGTAATCCCATGCCTAATTGCTACTTGTTACATATTGTTTCTCCTTATTGAAGATAATTGTTACTCCGTTGTTTCCTTATCCCATATTACTTGCTTAAGTTGTTCTTGTTTGTGTTTTAGTGATATTCTGGATTGGTCTCGCTGAGTAGTATTATCTGTGTAGAGTTTTATTGAGTATAAGATTTTCATTTGCCTTATTCTGAAGTTTAAGTATTGAGACGGGTCTTGTATTAATTTGTGGAACTTCTATATTTCTTGTGCAATTGATATGAATATGGTGGGATCGGGTTGCACGCCGCAACAGGTGGAATAAGGGTGATATATTGAGGAGTAATAAGGGTGAATTGACATTATACGGTGGGATCGGGTTGCGCGCCACAACAGGTGTAATAAGGGTGGAATGTGGTGATATAAGGGAGAATCGTGATTGTGATTATTATAATATGGTGAGATCGGGTTTCACGCCACAACACTTTTATCTGTACTTTGTTGTTTATGATATTAAGAGGAAATAAGGGAGGATTGTGATCTGTACGGTGGGATCGGGTTGCACACCGCAACAATTTATGTGTTTATGTTCTTTCTTTGACTGTGTAAGTTGTATGGTAGCTTTGAATTGCACTTAAGGATTGGTTATAGTTGAACACTGATGAAACACGTTGGATGCTATATTATTCCTCGCAAGTTATTATTTTTACGTTATTCTGCCTTCTTTCCTGTCATTATTATTCAATTTATGCAAGTTTTATTGTGAGTGTCCCACCGTAGCCTCGTCACTCCTTCGTCGAGGTTAGGCTCTGCACTACCAGTACATGGGATCGGTTCTACTGATACTGCACTCTGCACTTTCTGTGCAGATTTTGGTGCTTGACCAAGTTGACATTGAGTTAGCTGCTGGCTTCATCTGATCGGAGACTCAAGGTAGTCATGTCGACGTTCATAGGCCCTGAAGTCCCCGCCTATATTTTTTGTTTACTGTTTTTATTTTATTCAAACAGTTGTAATTCTTTCATATAAATGTTTATAGTCAATCTTAGAATGTTCGTAGATTGTGACTCCAGATTCTAGGTAGTTGTGTATAAATGTTAAGACTGTTATGGATTTCCGCACTCTTTTTTTAAATTTATTGTAGCTTAATCTTTGCAAATCATTGAAAGGGTTTAGAAATGTCTTAATGATATCTAATGTTGGCTTGCTGATAATAGGCTATAATTGCGTATTCTAGTCGCTTATTACACTATAAGTTACTGCCACTTTAACTGAGTTTGATCTTTAATCGCTAGTGTTTTGCACTAATTGTGTATTTTATGCCTTGTAGGAGTGATTTGAGCTATGTAGATGTTATGAAATGAATTCAAGTAATTTGGAGCTTTGAAGTCGGAGTAAAATCTCAAGGAATTAAGCCGGGATCATGTTCGGGGATCAACAGATGATAGGTAAGAACGAACGAAGAATCGAGTAGGCATATTGCGCACTGTCTAGTAACATGCACATAACTTTTCTCTCAGAACTCTATTTGGGCTCCATAATATATGGTTGGAACTATCATTCAAAGGGATACAACTTTAGTTTTTATGTTTTTGCAAACTCTAAACATAACAGGGTGAAATATGCGCAGAAAGTATGCAGACGCGCACTGACCATGCAAATAGGGCAGAATACTGGCTAAAGTGCGCGGTCAATGCACGACCACTCACGTCCTATACGAGAAAAGTGTCCTTTTTCGCGTAGGAGAAGATATAATTATTTGGTTCCAACCCTACTTAGTATATATACATAGAAATACGGTAGTTTGAGGATTTTTGACACACATTCGACCTAAGGAGGCAAGAACACACTAGGAGCAAGGCGGATAATTCTTCTACGAGTTTTTCACTTCCTTCTTTCTATTTCTATTATCGGTTATAAATTCTAGTATTGTAGTTATGAATACTATTATTATTAGCTAATTTATTATCTAGGGTTTTGATGGAACCTCTTGGAGGATGAATTCTTGTTATGTTTTAGTATAATTTAACCTTTCAATTTGTCTATTTGTTCAACTACGTGCTTATTTCAGTTGATTGAATGACATTGATTGACTGTGCCTATTTATTATGTGTTGCTTGAGAAAGGAGACATATTTAGGTGGTTGTTGAATAACGTCACTCCTAACGTATATGAGAAATCAATATAACGGGTTTAAAGGTAGGTTTAGAAATAGCAAAACCTTGACGTAGTCATAATGAGCGGTTAGATAAAGTCAACTAGCGTAGTTCGAGAGAATATGTATAATAAAATTGTAGTTGCGATAGATAATTACGGAACCTAAAGTGATCACGATCAGTAGAGAATACATAGGCAAAATTGTAGGGAACATAGCCGGAAGGATTCCAACATTTGGGAAAATCATAACTCTAGACCTCCTAAATTTAATCTCCAACCTTTAGTATCTTTAGTTGTTAATTTATTGCTTTAGTTTCTTAGTTAATTAGGTAGATATAAGAATCTTAATCTTTGTAACTTAGAAATTTATTCGAGCTTGTCTTCTTAGCGATATTGAACAATTATGGTGAAACCTTAGTTCTTTGCGGAATTCAACTACGGACTCTTAGACCAGATTATATTTGTAGAGACCGGTTATCCTTTTTAGGACTAGAGTTGCGCGTGATCAAATTTTGGCGCCGTTGCCGGGGAACTAACGGTGTAGTTGTAGGTGTACATATTTCTATGTTGTAAGTTTGAACTTTTATTTTTTTTCTTCTTATATCTGATTATTTTTTACTTGAGAGACATGGCATCTTGGAATTATGAGTGTTTTGATATTGGTAATTCTACTTTTGATCCTCCTTATGCATATTGTCGAAGAAACCACCCATTGCAAAATTATCAAAATATTCCCGAGAGCGAGTTATGTGCACCAACTCAATCTTATGTGTGGAATGTGTGTGATATATGTGGTGGTCAATATGGTCGCTTACATGGTTGTGCGTATATTTCTTATCCTCACCTAATCTCTTGCTATGATGGTTCTACTTTTTCTGGTGAAATAAATAGGAACAAAGAACCCAGGGAAGCTGACCTGAAGGAGATCAAAGATATGTTAAACTGCCTTCTGGAACAAAATAATGAGAAACAACTGCAGATAGAAAGGCAAAAGGCAATTATTCGCAACTTGGAGGCTCAAGTGAGTCAAATGGTTGAAGCTGTTAATGCTCAGGAAGGCAATTTTGTGGATAGTAGCCAAAAGGAGCATGTATTGGATGTAGAAATCGAGGTGCTAACAGAGGAGGTCAGAGTAGAACTCCAACAATCAATCGAACTAGATTTTAAGGATGTCGATGTTGTAGAAGAGATACTAGAGTCAACCAAGGACATTGATGATACATATTTAGCTGACTCTAGTGTCATGGGTGTTGAGGAAGTAGACATCCCCAATGTTCATGTAGTTTGCGCATTGGTTCACACTCCAAGCACTTTTTCACATTGTGTTTGGATGATGATATAGAAATAGAGTCATCCGAGCTACTTGAGGAGTCAAGGAACGAGGAACAAGGTGTCTACATTCTGGAATTATTTTTGCCAAAATTTCGGAATTACACACCTCATCCAAAGGCTAAGAAGTGCAGAATACTAAATAGTTTCCTTGGGCCAGTTAGATCGTTCCACCAACCCAGGGGCATAATCATAAGCTTGAATCAAAACTTGGGGTTCAATTCATAAGCTCGAGTGGAGGCAAAAAGTAGTTCATGTCATGCTACGACGTTAAATCAAGCGCTTTTTGGGAGACAACCCAACTTTACTTTTTATTTTTATTTTTTTTATTATAACATTATTCTTGCAGTGTCGATTTTTAATTTTGTACGAGCATGGAAAGCAAAGCCATTGGAAGAATGTAACAACAAACCAGATGGTTGGAACTAAGTGTGAGGTACCCGCACGAAGGACCAGGCCTGGGAGAAGTCTGAGTACCCCATGAGCTGCTAGTGCTTCGGTCTTTGGCCTACCAAGGAGTTTCTTTTAACCTCTTGTATTTATGGGTGTGCATTGGGGACAATGAACAATTTTAAGTGTGGGGTGAAGAGATTGTCTGGGTGACCTTCTACGCTATTTTAGTTGTATAAGTTTAATTGAATAAATTTTTTTTTTACAAAAATAAAAAAGATTGGACTTTTCCTGACGATAGATCTATTAGACAATTTTCTTGAGGGATTTAAGTCGAAAGGAAAATGACAAAAAAAATTTCTTTTGTTAGGTAGTGTAGCAATTCCCCCTTGGTTTTTCTTTGTGCCACGATTCTTTTCCAAGGGTTTTGTTTGAATCGGGTGTAGTTAGTTTTATTTTTTGAGTATATCTCTTAACTTTGTTATGCCTTGAGAATAGTGAGTACTTTGGTTGTGACACTTAGGCTCATTTTTTGACTCTTGTATAAGTACCTTAAATTATATAAGCTTAACTTTGCTTAACTTCTTTGACTAGAGTGTCTTGATGAAACAAATCCTGAGTGAGTTATGTGCCATGTGTGTGTGAGGTTTGTGTGTTATTATGTGAATTGCATTTGATGTCTAGAACTTGCCCCGTGAGTTTGCAAAGCGAAATAGTAGTTTTGTTCAGTCTTGGAAGTGATATAGGCGTTTCTTTGTTGAGCCATATATATATTTTACCCGCCTAATTGTTATGTATTGTAGTTAACCCCTTTGAGCATGTAATCATGTTTCTTTGGAAACCACATTACAAGACTTACCCATTTGTTTGAATTAACCATCTATTTGAAACTTCTAACCTCTCATGAGCACTTGAATTGTTATGAACTGTGTAAAAGTTAAAGTGTGGGGTAGTTGGTTTGGCTTTTGAGTGGAACTAATAAAATAAGGAGAAAGGTGCACTGTTTTAAAAAAGTAAGAGCCACTTGAATTTGAAAAAAAAAAGAAAGAAAAGGAAAACATAGTTGTATTGCTGTGAAAAAAATATTCCTTGATAAGTGGTGACTCTTGATGTAATTGTGCTTAAAGAAGTATGGGGTAATATACATTGATGTGAAGGTGGATTTTGGTTTGATATAAGTATGAGGTTTGAATGTTAAAGTATATGTATTAAAGTGCTTAGGGAGGTGTAGCCACTCTTATATCTAAAGGTATCCTAACCGTCCCGCAGACTACATTAACCAAATAAAGTCATACTTGATCCTAGACCGAATGAGCTCGATTAGTAGAGTAGTACACTACGAGCAAGCCTATGGTGCATATTTTATGGCATATGAATGTTATTTTTGAGAGTGAGTGAATTCTTTGTATCTTGAGTTCCTAAGTGTTCTTAAATTTTAATGTGTGGAACTACTCTCTTTTGTTGTGTGAAAGCACTTGATTCATGAAGGAAATATAATGTCAGTGACCTCTATGTTAGAGTAAGTGAGTGAGTTGTGAATAATGCGTGGTACTTGTAAGTCAAATCTTGAGGTGAAGATTTTACGCTTTTGTGCTTAGTCTATTTTAAGTATTCTTGGTGTGATGAGTTAGGAGAATTGGTTAAAAAGGTCGTGTCTATATAAAGTGTAGTTTGATTACTCGAGGACGAGCAATGGTTTAAGTGTGAGGTGTTGATGATAGGCTATAATTACGTATTTTAGTCGCTTATTACACTCTAATTTACTGCACTTTAATTGAGTTTGAGCTTTAATCGCTAGTGTTTTGTACTAATTGTGTGTTTTATGCCTTGTAGGAGTGATTCCGAGCTATGTAGATGTTATGGAATGAATTAAAGTGATTTGGAGCTTTGAAGTCTGAGTAAAATCTCAAGTAATTAAGCCGGGATCGTGTTCGGGGATCAATGGATGATAGTTAAGAACGAACAAAGAATCGAGTAGGTTTATTGCGCACTGTCCAGTAAAATTCACATAACTTTTAGATCACAACTCCATTTGGGCTCCACAATATATGATTGGAAAGCTAATGCAAAGGGATACAACTTTCATGTTTTGCATTTTTCTAAATTCCAAACATAACAGGTGAAAATTCGCGGATAGTGTACGTCCGCGCACTGCCCGTGCAAATGGGGCAGAATACTGGCTAAAGTGCGCGGTCGATGCGCAGTCAATGCACGGCCGCGCACTTCCTGTCCGGGAAAAGTATCCTTTCTCGCATAGGAGAAGGTATATTTATTTGGAACCAACCCTACTTGGTATATATACATGGAAATACGGTATTTTGAGGATTTTTGACACACATTCGACCTAAGGAGGCAAGAACACACTAGGAGCAAAACGGAGAATTCTTCTACGAGTTTTGCACTCCCTTCTTCCTATTTCCATTATCGGTTATGAATTCTAGTATTGTAGTTATGCATAATATTATTATTAGCTAATTTTTTATCTAGGGTTTTGATGGAACCTCTTGTAGGATGAATTTTTTTTATGTTTTAATATAATTTAACCTTTGAATTTGTCTATTTGCTCAACTACGTGATTATTTCAGTTGATTGAATGGACATCGATTGACTGTGCCTATTTATTATGTGTTTCTTAAGAAAGGAGACATATTTAGGTGGTTGTTGAACAACGTAACTCCTAACGTATGTGAGAAATCAATATAGCGGGTTTAAAGGTAGGTTTAGAAATAACAAAGTCTTGACATGGTCATAATGAGCGGCTAGATAAAGTCAACTAGCGTAGTTTGAGAGAATTTGTATAGTAAGTTGTTGTAGTCGCTCGAGAGAGAATTACGACACCTAAAGTGCTCACGATCAGTAGAGAATACATAGGTGAAATTGTAGGGAACATAGCGGAGAGGATTCCAACATTTGGAGAAATCATAACTCTAGACCTCCTAAATTTAATTTCCAACCCTTAGTATCTTTAGTTGTTAATTTACTGCTTTAGTTTCTTAGTTAATTAGTTAGATATAAGAATTTTAATCTTTATAACTTAAAAATTTATTCGAGCTTGTCTTCTTAGCGATATTGAACAATTATGGCCAAACCTTAGTTCTCTGTGGAATTCGACTCCGGACTCTTAGACCAGATTACATTTGCAGCGACCGCTTATCCATTTTAGAACTAGAGTTGGGCGTGATCACTTGCCTAGCAAGTAAAATGTTAGGTGCCATCACGGTCCTGGCGGTAGGAATTTCGGGTCGTGACACTGCTCTAGCAGGGGGCGCGGGTGCCTGGTCATCAGATCCGCATGTACGTGTGCTCACCATCTGTGAGAGAATAGAAGACAGAAGTTTAGAATTTTGAAGTTAACAATTTTGTACGACAAGGAATCAAAGAAGTGTAATTTTCCTAACAGATCCATAGCCTCCTGAAGATAAGTATAGACGTCTCCGTACTAATCCACGAGACTCTAATAAACCCACTTGTGACTCACGACACCTATGAACCTAGAGCTTTGATACGAACTTGTCACGACCCAATTCTCCCTCCGTAAGACTTTGTGGTGACACCTAGTCCATACGACTAGGTAAGCCTAAGAATTTGTGGAATAACAAAAATGGAAGCAAAATTTAGCACCTAAGCTGCAACAGATAATTAAATAACTGATAAGATATCGCTCGGCATGTACAATAACCAACACTCGAGTATAAACAATATTTCCCCAAACCCGATAGTCATAAGTCACAAGATATAGAAGAAGAACTAAGTATCTCGATACACCAGAGTCTAAGGAAAGTACGGAAAGGTAAACGACATATAAAGGAATAGAGGGGAACTCCGAGGTCTGCAGATGCGGGAAGATATACCTTGAAGTCTCTGAAATCTCACTGCTCACTGATATCGGGGTTGATAAGAAGTACCTGAATCTGCACACAAAACATGTGCAGAAGAGTAGCATGAGTACACCACAATGGTACCCAGTAAGCGCCAAGCCTAACGTTGGTAGAGTAATGATGAGGTCAGGTTCGGGACCTACTTGAATATAATAATAAGACAGAAGATATAATAACATGAGGAAGACTGAGAATTTAACAGGAAGAATTCATAGAGAAATAACAACACAGCACAATGAGATAAACAACAGGGGGGCTCTCGAGATATCGTCTCGTAGTCCCAAAAGTAAATGCGCAACAGGAGATCTCTCGAGATACCGTTTCGTAGTCCCAAAAGTAAATATGCAAGGAGATCTCCCGAGGTACTGCCTAGTAGTCTCAAAAGTAAATATGGAGGGGGATCTCCCGAGATACCGCCTCGTAGTTCCAAGTAGATATGCAGGGGATATCCTGAGGTACCGCCTCATAGTCCCAAAAGTAAACACACAGCTCGAATCGATGGAAAAACAACAATTAACAACAAGATTTCTACAGCTAAGGTTAATACAAATCAAGTAAAGACATGAGTTCAACTAAACATGCTGCACATATTTCAAATAAGCATTTAAGACACGTGGACATGCAATATAAGACTAAACAGGATAACTACACATGCTGATATAACTCAATTAAGATATAATAGGCTATTACTCAGTGAAAAATCGGATTTTACAATATTAGCCCGTGTACGCACTCGTCACCTCGCATACACGACACTCACATATCACATCAGTACCAAATCATAAGGGGATTTCCCCCACACAAGGTTAGGCAAGTAACTTACCTCGAACCAAGCTCAATCAATCAATAAGAATGCCCATTCCTCGATTTTCCGACTCCGAATGGCCCAAATCTAGCCAAAAGCAATTACATACCATAAATATAACTATAAGAAACTAATCTAATTAATGAACTCAAGACTTTAGCAAGAAATTAGAAATTCGCCCCAAAAAGTTGATTGGGGACCACATCTCAAAATCGGGTAAAAGTCACAAAATACGAACACCCATTCAACCACGAGTTCACTCGATGTCAAAATCTCAATCAAAACCTAAAATTTTGGTTGAAGAACTTTTTCCCATTTTTTTCCAATTTTCTCAACCCAAATCCGAAAGTAAAAGATGGAATTAATGATAGATTTGTGGGATATAACCAAAAACAAGTGAAGAATTATTCCCCAATCGATGCCTCTGAAAATCCCTCAAAATTTTGTCCAAATCCAAGCTCTCTATCTAAGTTATGAAGAAAAATGGCAAACCCTCGATTTTGAAATGTTTAAATCTGCCTAGGTGCTCCCTAATCGCGATCGCGAAGCAAAACTCAGCTGCCCCAGAAATTAACCTTACGCGAACGCAAAAAACTCCATGTGAACATGATGCACTAACCCTCAAACTTATGCGTTAGTGATGAACAAAGCGTGTGGCCCAGCTTCTGCCTCATAAATATTATGCGAACGCGACCTTGTCCACGCGTTCGCGTAGCACCACTTCTCGCAACTACGCGTTCGCATACTCCTGCTCGCGAACGCGAAGAACAAAATCTTCCACTGCCCCATCTTAGCCTACGATCGCAGATCATCGCACGCGATCGTGTATAAGGAAACCAGATCACAGATACCAGAAAACTTCGGCAACCTTCTAAGTCTAATTTCCAATCCGTTAACCAATCGAAATCCACTCAAGGCCCCCGGGACCTCAACCAAACCTAGCAACAAGTTCTAAAACATCATACAAACTTAGTCGAGCCTTCAAATCGCATCAAACAATGCTAAAAACACGAATCACACACTTATTCAAACTTAATGAACTTTGAAACTTCAAACTTCTACAACCGATGACAAAACCTGTCAAATCACGTCCGATTGACTGCAAATTTTCAAATAAGTTATATTTGTCATTGCGGACCTACTCCAACTTTCGGAATCGTAATCCGACCCCGATATCAAAAAGTCCACTTCTGGTCAAACTTCCCAAAAATTTAACATTCACTATTTCAAGACCAATTCAGTTACAGACCTCCAATTCACAATCCGGACATTCTCCCAAGTCCAAAATCACCTAGCGGAGCTAACAAAATCGACAAAACTCTATTCCGAAGTCATTTTCACACAGTTCCAACTACGATCAAAATCCTAGAACTTAAGCTTTCGTTTTAGGGACTAAGTATCCCAAAACACTCTAAATCACAAACAAAACCTCCTGGCCTGTCACATAAGCAGAAACAGATACGGAAAGCAGTAAATAGAGGGTTCGGGATAATACTTTCAAAACGACCGATCTGATCGTTTACAAGTTCGAACTTGTGTAGCCTCAATCTATGTTTTAATACTTTTGTACTATGGGACTAGCACAATACATTTTTTAATTTGGAGGGATGCTGCATTGTAAGTTGTGTTATTTTTTTAAATATGATATTATTACAGTAATTTTTTTATTTGTTCACGTCTGAAATTATGACACCGCTTACAAAAACTCATGTGTACGCCACTGCCCAGGATAGAACGAAAAAAATGTTCTGTAATACTAGCAATCAAAATTATAGAACTTCAGCTAACTTAATGAACGGAGAAAATCACACTTGACACTTTATTTATTTGTAAAAACAATGCAACAGTTTAGAAAAGAGGGGAAAAGTTTTAAGATTTTCCATATCTGAAAAATGTGGCCAAGCCTCTCAATTTATAGACAATTAAAAGGTAAGATGAAGAGGTGCAATCCAAAATTTCCTCTTTCATTTCCCATTCACATCCTTTAAAAAAACCAACATATTTAAAATCGAAAGCTTTCAAATGTTTTTTTATTTAAACTCAATACCAAGTCGAATAAGTGTTGGCCCAGGAAATTGAATGGTTTTGAAAATTAACAAAGGAACTCAGAAATGACTAGGTCCATCACTGGCAGACATATGCACAAGCAGATTTAAAGGCACGTGAGGTGCACATGCAGGAGATAAACGAAATCTGGTAAAATAAGAGATGTCTCCTGATCGAAAAGATTGCAAAATGATAAGGAGAAGGACTCCTTATTCAATAAGAACATAATCAAAGATAAGGAAGGACTTGAGGAATTGAGACTAATTAGAACTCTTCCACCAAGGAAGAGTATCATTAGAACTCTAGTTAATCTCTTATCTACTAATCCTATATATTGTAGATTGTTCTTATTGTACAGGTACGCACAAAAACAGAAGTTAAGAAAGAATTGAGAGAAAAATAGCGACGCAATTTTGCAAGCAGTTCGTGTGAGATTTGAGTGTGCGAATCTGAAGCTACTTGAACCAGCTAGAAGAACTAGTTTCAACTGTTGTCTGTTAGTCTAGTTCATTTGTAGTAGGTGATTTCAACGTGTACCTTTTTAGCTTTACTAGAAGAGTCTGTAATAGGTACTGTGTGTTTCAAGATATAGCTAACTTGGAGTTTGTCGCAAATAGCTAGAGGCTAGTTTGGTACAAGGGTTTAGAGGTAATCCTAGGTTTACAAAAGAGTTTTTGTAAATATTGTTTGGCTCACTAATTTAGTAAAGAATTTTGGGAAAATCCTACTGGGAAGTAGGTCGTGGGTTTTTTCACCTTTTGAGCCAAGTGTTTTCCACATAAAAATCTCTGTGTTTGTTATTTTCTATATTTATTATTCTGCAAACAGTGGAGTTTGGAACACATAGAAGAACCTGGTCCTTCTATAACTAGTGCACGCGAAAATCGGACACCACACAAATCACCCCCCTCCCTTCTTGTGTGGTATTGACGTATAAAACATCAATTGGTATCAGAGCGGGTTATACTTGAAGAGGCTAATACCTTAGGAGAAGATCAAGACGAGTGCACCACCTGGGAACTGGGAAGGACAATCAACTGCTAGGCCTCCACTCTTCATTGGCTAGTACTACTCTTAGTGGAAGAACAGGATGAGAGACCATATAATTAGAGAAGACTACGTGCTATGGGATATTGTTACTGATGGTATTTTGGCCACCATGAAGAAGAATGTTGAAGGAGTAGACGTGCCAAATACAAGAGTTGACTGCACTGCTGAGGATTTGAGAAAGTGGGAGAAGAATGCTATGGCCAAGAAGTGGCTTGTGTGTGGACTTGGTCTGAATGAGTACAGCAGAATTCAAAGTTGTACTACTGCCAAAGAAATTTAGGACACTTTGCAAGTGGATCATGAAGGAACTGCTCAAGTGAAGAGATCCAGAGATACTCTACTACATTCTCAATATGAGAATTTCTCTATGAAGGAAGGAGAGACTATTCAAGAGATGTATACAAGGTTCACTACACTGACCAACGAACTTAAATCTCTTGGAAGGACTCTCCTTGAGGAAGATAAAGTTGAGAAGATTTTGACAAGGGTTCTGCCAGTTTCTTGGGAAAGCAAGATTACTGCAATTCAGGAATGCAAGAACACTGCAACTCTCAAACTAGATGAACTGATTGGAAATCTCACTGCCTATGAACTCAGAAGGCGGACCATTAAGATGGATGCTCCCAAGAAAGAAAGAAGTCTGGCACTCAGTCTGGAAGATGAAATGGCTATGATCATCAAGGATTTCAAGAAATATCTGATGAGAGCAAAGGGCTCCTCAAGAGGTGGAAATTACAGCAAGGCAAAGGCACCTGAAAAGACGAGCAATGATGGCAGCTACAAATGTGGGAAGACTGATCATCACATCAAGAACTGCCCTCAATGGGAAGTTGAATGGA
>ML387844.1:17603-35560 GCA_005239525.1 Nicotiana knightiana | reverse complement strand
TTAATTGATTTATTGTGATTTTTATAGGACGGTATGACGAGTAAAAATCACATGCTCACAGTAGTGGCCTGAGAGGTGGGCTGTGGAGTGGCAGTGGATGCCACTGTGGCCGCAAGAGAAATAGGTGGCTGCGAGTCTGAGATATCTGTAGCAGTAGGAATCTGGATCTGAACCTCTGGAAGAGCAGCAGCTACCTGTGGCACCACATCACTGATGCGCGTGATATCAATATCCTTCAGCGCTTTCCCAATCTTGACATGGTGTGGAAATGAAGGGACTTCCACAGCCTTACAGAGGGCTGTGATCAAGCATGGGAAGGGAAGTGACGTGGATGTCTGGTTGGCGCGGACTCCTAACTCTTGGAAGATAATGTCACCCATATCAATCTTGATCCCAGTCATAATGCATGCAATGAGAAGAGCTTTCTCAATGCTTATGTCAATCTCATTCCGGGATGGTATCTAGCGAGAGGTAACAAAGCTGAGCCAGAATATACCTTCTCGTGTAAGATCTTACTTGAATATTTTATGCAGAGGGTCAATCCAAGCAAGGGTCCCCTTTGCGATCACTGAGGAAATCCAAGCACACTCACCATCTCTTTTGGCCCATTTGGCCTCATACTCAGATGTGCCCGGACTCTAGCTTTTAAAGTACAGATCATTATCGTGCCCCTTTCACAAAGCACCGACTTCCCCTGAACCATAACCGATTCACAGAAGACTTTGTTGCACTTGTGATGAGCTGTTATGGAGACCCCGTAGGATGCATAGAACTCTCGCACCATTGTTTCATTGAAATCATCAAGCACTTAAGTGAAGTAATCCCAGTTTCTATCTTTGATATTCTCCAGTATGTGAGGGTACTGCTCCTGTAGTCCGTTCAGACTCAACTGGTTCTCTTCAAGGATTTTTCGTTTCGTGAGCCCTTCTTTATACAGACTCCTAGAGCCTGTGACCTCAAAACGGATCTAGAAATCATCTCCCTTATTTCTTCTTTCCTCATCCTGTAGGTCGACTGAGGGCAAGGTCTCCTCCTCATCAGACTGGGAGGGATGTTGAGCAATAGGTCGGGATGGTTCTTGTCGTGAACATTTGGCTTGTTGTTCCAGATAGCCAGATGAGTCCCTCTTTTTATCAGCAATAGATTTCTTCAGAGCCATATCTGTAAAGAAACAAAGTGTGAGCGACATAACAGACATCAAAGAAAAATGTTACAAAGAAAGTCAAATATGCGACAGGTTATGCGGTCGCATAACCACTATGCGGACCGCAAACCTGTCGCAAAATATCAGTCTGCAAGAAAGGAAACAATTATGCGATGAGTTATGAGATTGTATATCCATTATGCGATTCGCATAACCATCTCAAAATGAGCACTAGAAAAGATCATCACACTATGCGATCCGCAAAACCCATCGCATAGATGGATATGCGATCGCAGATCTGCCGCAAACAACATGCCATGGCTGGCCAGTGACTATCTGGGTATGCGATGGCTTTGCGGTCCGCATATCACTTATGCAATCGAAAAGCCGTCGCATTTGATCATCTTCCTCAGGTCACCTAGGGTTTAGTATGTGGCACGGATGCAGACCGCAAATCGACTCTGCGGGCCGCAAAGAGTCATCGTCCCTACGTTTTGCTTCTACCCCTAACAATGGTGGTCCCTAAATTTACTGCCCAACAAGCTTAATTTATTAATTATGCAAGAACCCCCATGACGAGAAGATAACCCTAAAGAACAACACAATATTAAAGAGAAAACAAAGGGCTAAAAATAACGTGAACAACAAACACAAAATTAAAACTAAAAATAACATAGATGAAGTAACGAAGGAGGACATACCATAGTTAGATGAATGAGACACAAGCAAGGAGATTGAATTCAAGCAATGTGATCTTTGTTCACTTTGTCTAATTGCAAACTAGCCGTCCCTCTCTTCTTTTCTTTTTGTTTTTTTTGTTTTGTTTAAGTGTGAATTGTGTGCGTGGAAGTGCTTGTGTGCAAATGACGGGGGTTATTCAAAGTGGGTAGGGTTACTTACCTGGTGAGAATGCTGTGCGTAAGTGACCGCATAACACATTATGCGACCGCATAACACATTATGCGACCGCATAAGTGTTATGCCGTAATGTTAGCTCAGGTCTCTCACACCCATTATGCGGTTCACCTTTATGATCGCATAAACGATATGCGGTCCGCAAAGTGCACATATTCGCCGCATTTTGGCAATCAATTTTTCCCCCAACAAACTGTCCAGGTCTGCGATGACTATGCGATCGTCATAGTCAATATGCTACCGCATACGTATAGCAAACTTCCCTTAGTGACTTTTCTTCCATTTCATGCGCAATTTCACCCTGTTTTATGAACTTTTGGATCACCTGCACTCCAACACACACTTTAAATTTCTCAATTTAATCTATCTAACCAAAATTAAAAATTAAAGGACAAAAAGGATGTTACCACACATGGGTTGCCTCCCATGAAGCTCTTGATTTAACGTCGTGGCACAACGAAGTTGGCCCGTCTTCGGGCTTACTCGTTTGTCGGGCATGGACCATCATTGAGAGCCAACTGTTCCACCAAGTGTTTTTCTCCATCTGTGCCCAAGTAGTGCTTGACTCGCTGGTCATTTACTTTGAAGGTTCGGAGCCCATCCTCAGATTCTAATTCCACAGCTCCAAAAGGGGAGACATCTACCACTTTGAACGGACCGGACCACTTCGATTTGAGTTTGCCTGGAAACAATTTGAGCCTTGAATTGAAGAGCAAAACCAAGTCACCCGACTTGAACTCCCTTTTCCAGATCTTTTTGTCGTGGACGAACTTCATCCTTTATTTGTACACATCTGCGCTCTCATATGCATGGAAACGGAATTCTTCCATTTCCTTGAGTTGTGTTAACCTCAAATTTGCAGCTTCAGCCCAGTCCAGGTTCAACCTTTTTAGAGCCCACATGGCTTTGTGTTCCAGCTTTACGGGTAGATGAAATGCCTTGTCGAAGAATAACCGGTAAGGAGAAGTGCCAATAGGGGTCTTGTACGCTGTGCGGTATGCCCACAACGCATCATCTAGCTTCCTTGACCAGTCGGTCCTGTTTGCATTAACAGTTCTTGCTAGAATATTCTTTATCTCCCGGTTGGAAACTTCAAATTGGCCACTTGACTGAGGGTGATAAGGTGTGTCCACCTTATGCTTGATGCCATATTTCTCTAGTAGCCCCGTGAAAGCCTTGTTACAGAATTGAGACCCACCATCACTAAGAATGGCTCTAGAAGTGCCAAACCGTGTGAATATGTTTTTCTTTAAGAATGAGGTTACACTCCTTGCCTCATTGTTTGGTAGGGAAATTGCTTCAACCCACTTGGACACATAGTCCACAACTACCAAGATGTATTTCATCCCACATGAGCTTACAAAGGGGCCCATAAAGTCAATTCCCCACACATCAAAGATCTCGACCTCCATCACGAAGTGCATTGGCATTTCATTTCTCTTAGATATTGATCCCTGTCTCTGACATTGGTCACAAGCCTTGACCATTTGATTGGAATCATGATAAATCGACGGCCAATAATAGCCACATTCAAGTACCTTTGCCGCCGTTCAATTGCCCGTATGATGACCCCCAACCGGTGAGTCATGGTATGCCTTTAGAATTGGCATCACCTCTTCTTCTGGAACACACCTCCTAATGATGTTATCAACACAAATGCGGAACAAGAATGGATATTCCCAATAATATTGCCGACACTCTCTCAAAAACTTCTTCTTTTTGTAAGCTTCCAGTACATCCGGAATGAGGTCACTAACCAAGTAGTTAGCAATATCGGCGTACCAAGGAGTAGATGAAGAAGACAATGCCAAAATATGCTTATCAGGGAAGGCATCATTGATATTAAGATTTTCTTCGGTCGCCCATCTTTTTCAAGCCTAGAGAGATGATCCGCCACTTGGTTTTCTGTGCCCTTTCGGTCCTTGACCTCAAAGTCAAATTCTTGCAATAAGAGGACCCACCCGGATTAACCTGGGTTTGGCATATTTCTCTGCCATGAGATAGCGATGAGCGGCATGATCGGTGTAGACCACCACCCTAGACCCCAACAAATAAGCTCAAAACTTTTCAAAAACATATACAATGGCAAGAAGATCTTGCTCTGTCACAGTATAGTTCACCTACGCACCATTGAGTGTCTTGCTTGCGTAATAAATGGGATGAATAACCTTGTTATGTCGTTGACCCAGAACTGCTCCAATAGCTACACCACTGGCATCACACATGAGCTCAAATGGAAGAGACCAATCTGGTGTGACAATAATGGGTGTCGTGGTGAGCTTCTCTTTTAGCTCCTCAAATGCCTTAAGGCACTTTTCATCAAACACAAACTTGGCGTCTTTTTCAAGGAGCTTGCACATAGGATTTGCAATTTTGGAGAAGTCCTTAATAAAGCGCCGATAAAATCCGGCATGCCCTAAAAAGCTTCGGACACTTTTACCGATGTTGGTGGAGGAAGTTTGGAGATGATTTCAACTTTTGCTCGATCAACCTCTATGCCATGTTTTGAAATTTTGTGCCCCAAGACAATGCCTTTTTCCACCATGAAGTGAAATTTTTCCCAGTTAAGTACAAGGTTGGTCTCCTCACATCGCTTGAGCACTTGTCTAAGATTGTCAAGACAATTCTCAAAAGAATAACCTACCACCGAAAAGTCATCCATGAAAACCTCTAGGAAATCCTCCACCATGTCTGAAAAGATGGACATCCTGCATCTTTGAAAGGTATCCGGAGCACTGCATAAACCAAACGACATCCGACTAAAGGAAGAAGTTCCATATGGGCAAGTGAATGTTGTCTTTTCTTGGTCCGTCAATGCTATATTGATTTGGTTGTAGCCGGAATACCCATCAAGGAAGCAATAGAATGATCTTCCTGCTAGCCGATCAAGCATTTGATCAATAAAAGGCATAGGGAAATGAACTTTGCACGTGGCACCGTTGAGCTTTTGATAGTCCATGCATACTCTCCACCCGGTGACCGTCCGTGTAGGGATAAGCTCATTCTTTTCATTGTGAATTATTGTCATGCCTCCCTCCTTTGGTACACATTGCACCAGACTCACCCACGAACTATCCGCAATGGGGTAGACAATCCCGACATCCAACCACTTGATTATCTCTTTCTTGACCACCTCTTGCATCGATGGATTAAATCTCCATTGGTGTTCAACACTCGGCTTGCTTCCGTCCTCCAATTGGATTTTATGCTCACAAATTCCGGCGGGAATCCCTATGATGTCCGCTATTGTCCATCCAATTTCTTGTCGGTGTTCCTGCAAGACATTCAACAATTTTCCTACCTGCACATCATCCAGCAAAGAGGAAACGATTACGGGTAAAGTATCATTAGAGCCAATAAATTTTTACCTCAAATGTGATGGAAGTGGCTTGAGCTCAAGTTGTGGTGGCTCAATGATTGAAGGATTTGCGGGAGGAATGGCTCTATTCTCTAAGTCTAGAGATCTTCTTCGGTGCATAAGAGTAGGACCCACGTCCTTCCAATGCATTCATGTCTTCTACATACCCTCTATGTCTTCTCCATAAAAAATTACTAAGATTTTCGCCAAGGCCTTACCAAGGCACTCTTCCTCCATATTCATGTATCTAGCATCCTCGACCTCATCAACAACATCTATTATCGAGATCCCTTCATATTCATTCGGCAACTTCAAACCCTTACTAGCTTGGAAAGTGACTTCCTCATCATTCACTCAGAATTTGATTTCATTTTTTTCCGAGTTCATCAAAGCTCTTCTCGTGGCAAGGAAAGGTCTTCCCAATATGATAGGAATTTCCTTGTCAACCGCACAATCAAGGATAACAAAGTCGGCCGGGAGAAGGAACTTTCCCAATTTCACTAAGACATCATCAACAATACCCACGTGTCTCTTGATTGAACGGTCGGCCATTTGCAATCTCATACTTGTAGGTCTTGGCAACCCCAATCCCTCTTGCTTGTAAATAGCAAGAGGCATCAAATTTATGCTAGCACATTATCACAAAGTGCCCTTGCAAAATCTCTCAACCCGATAGTACATGGAATGGTGAATGCTCCGGGGTCTTCCTTTTTCTCAACGGTTGTCGTGGCAATAATAGCACTAACCCGATGAGTCATGCTCACCACTTCATTCTTGGTGGATCTCTTCTTGGTCATCAAGTCTTTTAAGTATTTGGCAATCCCAGCATCTTTTGAAAAGCCTCCAAGAAAGGGATGTTTACCGACAATTCCTTCAAAATATCATAGAACTTCCCGAACTTTCCATCATCTACCCTTCTTGGAAGCCTTTGAGGGAATGGAGGAGTAGGTCGAGGAATCGGTGGAGGAGCTTTTGGGGTCTCCTTCACCTTTTCCTTAACCTCCTCATGCTTTGATTTATGGATTTTTACCTCTTAGGAGGGCTTCTCACTTTCAACAACAACCGACACTTCAACTTGTGCCTCAACTTCTTACTCAAGATCATCTACCTCAACTACTTTTTCACTCTCATCTTGGAGGACCTTCCCGCTTCTAGTCGTAATAGCCATGCAATGAGAAGATGAACCGCTCGCATTCACCTTTGGGTTGACAATTGTATCACTTGGAAGAGTACCTTTTAGCTTGGGATTTTGTTCTCTTGACAAGTCTTGCATTTGCATCTCAAGATTTTGTATAGGGGCGGTATGTGACCCCATGATTTTGGACATGTTCTTCATTGTAGCATCAACTCTCTCTTGATTTTGCAAGATATTTTCAAGCATCCTTTCTAACTTGGATTCATTTGAAGGACCCTCCTTGTAATATTTCCCCTTCAGTGGAACATAGGGGTTGGAGCTCCAGTTGGCATAATTGCTATTGTTGTTGTTCCAATTACCTTGACTCGAACCACCTTGGTCATTGCACTAATTTCGTTGGACTTGCCCTTACGGGTTTAGCCTCCATTGATTTTGTTGGTGATACCCTCCTTGATAATTATGAACATAGTTGGCTTCCTCAAACTCTTGATTTCCCGTCGGTTGCATGTCTTCCACAACATTTACCTTCTTCGTTTGACTCTCCGTGAACATCTTTGTCAACACATCAATGTTTGTGACAAGACCGGCAATCATTTGGTCTCTCTCTTGATTTTCTTTGATTATGTTGGTAAGAGAGGGAGTACCATAGGAAATTCCACCACTAGCATCTTTGGAGTTCCATGCTTGATTGTGTTTGGCCATTTTATCCAGAATTTGTGTAATCCGGGTGAATGATTTGTCCAAGAAGGATATGTCTGCTGCATTTTTTGCTATAGACTGGGACAATGGATCCAAACCCATATAGAACTTCTCCATCAAAATAGCATCCGGAAAACCATGGTTCGGTGACCTCACTAAGTATAACTTGAATCGGTCCATGCTTCATGTAAGTGTTCTCCTGGTATTTGTTTGAAGAAGAAGATTTTATCTCTAAGCTCAGACTTCTTGCTCTGAGGGAACCACTTGGACAAGAAGGTACTTACAAGCTCGGGCCAAGAAGTGATAGATTGAGGTGGTAGCTTTTGAATCCACTTTCTCGCTTCTCCAGTCAATGAGTATTTGAATACTCGCAAACTCAAGGCGTCGTCTGTTACATTGTTCTGCTTATGCATGGCACACACACCCAAGAAGTTCCTAAGGTATTGCGTTGGATCATCATCGGTAGAGTTTCTGAATAATCCTTCTGCTTTATGCATTAGGATTAACCCATGTTCTACTTTGAATGTAGCAGCTTCAACCCGTGGAGGAAGGATAGCGTTGGTATCATCAAGATATTCCTCAATGTTCGCAAAGGGATTCTCATCTTCATCATAATCGGCCATTCTCACCTATCACACCAAGCAAAGCAAGCAAAATGTGATGGAATAGAAAAGATGTAAAGTAAAGTGCACACTAGTTAGTAATTTCAAAACCGTATTCCCCGGTAACGACGCCAAAATTTGATACGCTCAAATTACACCTTAAAATAGTGTAAAGCGATCAATGTCAAATATAATAACCCAATGAGGTTGGGGTCGAATCCCACAGGGAATAGGCGTGAAAAGGTTACTTGAGTAGTGTGAATCTTAACTTAAATCGTATTTCTATTCCGTTAGAGAAACAAGAGTATGGTAGTAGAATGGATTATAATTTTGTGAAATAGTAACAAGTATGATTAACTAAGGTTGTAATTAATTTGATTATCTAAACCAAGGTTGTGTCCCCTTCAATAAAATGTAATGCTACCGGTGTTAATATGATATATTTCTAATGGAAGATCCTTTTGATATTTAAATGATTTCTATATGACTACCCAATATCTTCTAATAATTGGGAAGTATTTCTCTTTATGATTTTTTTAAATATAAAAGAGTTGAAATTAAGAGTAATCAATTTATGCCAAATAAAATCCACTTATTCCTAAGCGATTCCATTAAACAAGGTTTAAAACCTTGAGTCTTTGATATTTATTCTTTCCAAACCCTAACTCACTTTTCCATGTAGAGAAAGAATATAATGGCGCTTGTTAATGTTTGCAACCACTAACAATAAATGAAGAATGAGAAGAAAATAAATATCAACCAACCATTATACATATATTCATTGTTAAACACCCATTGACATTACACCGATTTAGGGTCCACAACCTTAGTATTTAAAACTAGCCACACATGCTAAAATACAAAAACAAGAGAATATTAAATTTCATAAATGCTTACAAAAGTGCAAGATTCTTCACTTCAAAGCTTCCAAAAGATGGGACTATTCAAAGTTTGGATTGTAGCTCTTTTTCTAGACAAGATTCCCTCACAAAACCCCAATAAATCTATTTATAGTGGGCTAAAACTCTGGGCCAATTTCGGACGAAAATGCCCTTTCAGGTCAAATATGCGACCGTATTTCTGTCGCATAACAGATATGCGGTCCGCATTCTCTTCAATCACACCACATCTTCAAAACCCTAGGTTCCAAGAAGTCGCCGCATTCAAGTTATGTGATCGCATTGTTGATATGCGGCCGCATAGTGTCATCGCATTTCTGCTCTCGGCCACTTCTATAGGAGGTTTGCGATCCATATGCGGCCCGTAAACCTGTTATGGGTCGCATAATGGACTGCATTTCTTCACTTGGATTTGACCACACTGACTGTTGGACCCTACATGTTGGATTTGCGGTCCGCATTTTCAACTCTGCGGTCGCATTTTGCCTATTTTTGTCCTTCTTCAGCTTTTTTATTCCATTTCCATGTTTTTGGGTCCTCCAGCTTCATGCACTGCAAAACATCAAAATTACATAAGTATAAAAGACAATTGCGTTTAAAACGAGCTAAAATCTAAGTAATTGGTATTAAATGTGCCGAAATTCTCCGGCACATCAGCCGGGCCTCCCCCTCTTGGGTGCCTGAATACTCCACTGTGACACACATGTCCGGAGTCTAGGACTATCTCTCACAATGAGGCTGGTATCTCCACACTCAAAGTAACCTCTCTACTGACGTGGTTGTGGAAACTGTGCAGCACGAGTACTCTGAAATCCATGAGCACCTGAAACACTATGCGAAGCCGGAAGTGCAACTGAACTGGATGACCCTCAAAACCTCTACCATGTTGTATCCTGCCTCTAAAATAAGGACCCGCATATATTTTTGGTCTACGAGGCCTCCTCACCTCTCTGTACTCTCTCTCCTGATCTCAAATGTTCTCTCGCTCCCGGTCCCACATCTCCTCTAATCGGCAAGCGACCCCTACCACCTGCTGAAATGAAGAATACGACTCCAACTCTCGAGCCATGCTGAACCGAATATCATGCCTGAGCCCCTCAATAAATCTACGGCCCCCCTCTAACTGTAGCGACCAAGACAGGTGCATGTCTGACCAAATCACTGAATCTGACGGCAATACTCTAATACTGACGTAGTGCCCTAACGCAACTGCTCAAACTCCGCATGCCATGCATCCTGAAGGGACTGAGGTACAAACTTTCTCAAAAACATCTCTGAAAACTGAACCCATGTAAGTGAAACTGCATCGGCCGGCTACTCAACTCATATGTCCGCCACCTCTGATAAGCCGGTCCCTTAAGCTGGAACATAGTAAAAGTAACCCCACTCATCTCAACAATATACATAGTGCGGAGGATGCTATGGCAATCCTCCAGAAAACCTTGTGCATTCTCTGAAGCCAAAACGCTAAATGTAGCAGGGTTATATCTCTTGAACTTACAAATCTAAGTTGCTCTCCCACAGATGCTGCTTCTCTGACCATGAGGTGAACTGGAACCACAGGGTGTGTGCCATGACACCTGGAACCTGACCAATGTGAACTCGCTGCTCTGGAGTGTGGGCGGCGGGAGTCTGGGATCCTCCCCCGGTTTGTGAATTACCTAGTGCAACCGGAGTCAACCCCGCCTGAGCCAAGGTACCAAACATGCTCAGGAATTGTACTAAAGTCTCCTGAAGTCCGTGGGTAACAATAGTTGCCTTCGGTACCTGCCCCCCAACTGGAGTTACTGGAGGCTCCTCAACTGCTGCTTTGGTAGGTGCTCTAGCTGCGACACGTGCTCCACGTCGGCCTCTACCTCTGACCATAGCGACATCTGTTCCGGGGTAACATCATCAGGAACCACAACTCATGTCCTCACCATTTGTGAGAGAATGGAATGATAAATTTCAAACTTCAAGATCAATGAACTCGCACGATAGGAATGAAGGAAGTGAAATTGTCCTAATAGTTTCGTTGCCTCTCGAAGATAAGTATAAACGTGTCCGTACCGATCCGCAAGACTCTACTAAACTCGCTTATGACTCGTAGCACCTATGAACCTAGAGCTCTGATACCAACTTGTCACGACCCAATTTTTTCCTCCGTTGGGTATCGTGATGGCACCTAATCGTAGGGACTAGGTAAGCCTAACATTTACTGAATAACAACAATAGTAAAGGAAATCTAACAGTCTCGGTATAGAAATCTTTACAAAATCTATAATTTCCCCAAGACCGATAATACAAGTCATAAGCTCTATAGAGTTAACTACACTTCTAAATACAACTGTTTAAAATTGAGTAAAACGGTTGAAAACAAAGTAAGAAGATGACTCTGAAGCCTACAAACGCAGCGACATGTTTACCTTGAGTCTCCTCGTCGATGATCCGCACAACTACTAATGATCAATACCTGGATCTGCACAAAAATGTGCAGAAGTGTAGTATGAGCACACCACAGCGGTGCCCACTAAGTATCAAGACTAACCTCGGTGAAGTAGTGATGAGGGCTAGTCAAGAGACCCACTAGTCTAATAAACTAAACAAGCATAAGTACAGAAAATAACGGAAACATAACATCTATCTATTATCTACACAATATGGCTAACAACATAACAACTAAAATAAGGAAGGAAAAACAGTAAATAGCAACGGATCACCAAAATAGTACACCGAAGGATGGACGGGAACACAACCCAAATCCGAAAATCACAATACAGTAAGGGCAAGTAGTAACTCAGCTCTGCAATAGTTTCCACATCAGGCCTTAGCCACCAACCCCAATAAATTGGCCAAAATCTTCAAGTGTAAACTTTCACCCTGCAAGTTTTATATTGGAAGCTTTAAAATATAATCCCTTTAATAGAAAATTCTTTTGAAATATACTTTTCCAAAGAAATGTCTCTCAAACATAGTTTTCTTCAAGATAAATGCTTTTCAAATATACGTTTCCAAAGAAATGTCCTTCAAACATAGTTTTCTTCAAGATAAATGCTTTTCAATTATACTTTTCCAAAGAAATATCCTTCAAACATAGTTTCTTCAATAAAATCTATCGGGATCCCGTCCCGTAGTTCCGAATTTATCATACAATACAATAGATCTCCCGAAATACATCCGTAGTCCCAAAACAAATATGCAGTGCTGGGGAATCTCCCGAAATATGTCTGTAGTCCCAAAATAGATATGCAGTGCTGGGGGATCTCCTGAATACGTCTGCAGTCCCAAAATAAATATGCAGTACAGGAGATCTCCCGGAATACGTCCGTAGTCCCAATTTAAATGTGTATTACAGGGGGGTCTTCTGGAATACATCCATAGTCCCAATTTAAATATGCAGTACAGGGGGATCTCCCGGAATACGTCTGTAGTCCCAATTTAAATATGCAGTACAGGGGGATCTCCCGGAATACATCCGTAGTCCCAATTTAAATATGCAGTACAGAGGGATCTTCCGGAATACGTCCATAGTCCCAATTTAAATATGCAATACAAGAGGATCTCCCGAAATACGTTCGTAGTCCCAATTTAAATATGCGGCGCAATGAATAAAGACAAAAATTATAGCACGGAAAAAACACTCGTACATCACCACATCAAGTACAAAGCAATAATGAAATTAATACAAGGTACGACGAGTAAATCAATACAAGGAAATCACAAGGAAATAGCAGAACTCGTCACTATGAATAATCACGGTAATGAATGCTAAGTGTAAAGAGAACAACTTAACCAGGGAAAAACAAGACGTAACAACGAATCCACAATATTCAAGTCAACAATGAGACGCCAACACAAGTCAAATAAATTCCAAATAAAGGCAAGTTGACTACGATATAGGTTATCTAAACTCCTTTTAAGGTTGAGAAATTACAATAGATATTCAACAATTTAAATAAGGGGAAGCAGCAAAAGATTATCCTAACTCCAATTAATGCTACACAATTATAGGGTGAGATAATACTAATTTCAATTAAATAGGCAGTTTATGAAAAATATAGCATGACGGTCGAATAGGTAAAATCTCCAATTAAGTCAATTAGGATCAAATAAGAAATAAAGTGAATCTAAAAGCATGTAATTCTAATTTAGGCAGGTAGATATGAAACTAGCAATCAGGAACTCAGTCATAACAAGTACAACTTCATACACAGGGAATATAAGGACCTAAGAACCCTAAAAGTCCAACCTTCTACAAAAAAAACCGAGCATGCACTCGTCACCTTCCGTACACGGACCACAATCAACATATAAGACTCAAATCCTAAGGGGTAATTCCCTCACACAAGGTTAGGAAAGATACTTACCTGAAAGACGTCAACCCGGTACTCTAAAATGGACTTCTCGAGTGAAAAGGCCTCCGGACGGCTCAAAAATCCAACTAGAAAAACTTCAAAGCACACAGAAAACTTATAAGGAACTATTCCGGATAATAAACTTTCGATCTTTACAAAAAATCTAAAAATCGATCCAAAAGTCGACCCCCAGGCCCGCACCTCGGAACCCAACAAATTTTACAAAAATTTGAATAACCCTTCCAATATGATTTCAACCATACAAAAATTATCAAATTCCGATGCCATTTCGTCCCTCAAATCATGAAAATTTCATTTTGGAAATTTCTTCAAAAACCAACATTTTCCCCAACTAAAAACACAATTTAGATGATAAAAACAAAGACTAAATCATTGAATATATTTAATTCTAGGTGAAGAACACTTACCCAATTGAATTGCTTGAAAAAACCACCAATAATCACTCAAAACCGAGCTCTACCAGTCAAAATATGGTGAAAATGGTCTAACAATCGATTTGGAAAACTTATATTTTTCCCAGGTCCTTAAGCATTGCGATCGCAGAGACTAAGTCACGATCGCGGAGAAGAGATTTGAGGCTGCCAAGAAATACCTTTCGTGATCGCGAATGAAGGGAAGCGAACACGATGAAAAAATGGGCAAGAGCTTATGCAAATGCGGGGCAGATGATGTGAACCCGAAGAAGAAATAGCCAACAACCCCCAGCCTCTGATTTCTACTACGCTAACGCGAGGGACGGGATGCGAGCGTGAAGATGAAGAAATTAGAACTTTCACGATCGTGGGAGGAGTTACGCGAATGCGATGAAGGAAAATGAAGCGGATCAACCGAACACTACGCGATCGCGGCTTGGGCTAGGCGATCGCGAAGGAGGACGACAAACACTAGAAACCATCAATCCAAAATAGAAGAAATTGGCCCGTAACCCATCCGTAACACACCCGAGGCCCCCGTTACCCTATCTAAACACACAAACAAGTTCCATACCCTAACACGGACTCGCTCGATGCCTCAACCCACATCAAACAATGCCAAAAGTGCAAATCACGCCATGAATCGAACAATGAACTTCCAAATCTTCCAACTTCGAAAACTCGTGCCGAAACCAACCAAACCAACCCAGAAAAATGCCAAATTTTGCAGACACGTCCCAAATGACATGACAGAGATGTTCCAACTGTCGGAATCATATTCCGACCCCGATATCACCAAAGTCAAATGTTGGTCAAATTTTTCTCCATTTTTCAACTTTTGCCGAATTGCCTCAAATTACCCTACGGACCTCCACATCCGAATTCGGACGCGCGCCTAAGTCCAAAATCGCCATACGAAGCTGTTGACATTATCCAAAATGTATTTCGGAGCCATTTATACAAAAAGTTAAATTTCGGTCAAATTTCACCGCATACGCTTCCAAAACTAGAATCTTTCTTCCAATTCAACTCTGAATCATCTGGTAACTGAATCGAACCATGCACGCAGGTCGATATATATAATGTGAAGATGATCAAGGCCTTATGCCACCCAATGGAGCTTAAATTCTCAAAATGACCGGTCGGGTCGTTACAAGTGTATTGCTTTGAAAAGGTTGCATATTTAGGCAGTTTTTTAAAAACATCACTCCTAATATATGTGAGGAATCAATACGGAGGATTTAATGGTGGGATTAGGAATAATAAAAACTTGGTGCGATCTTAGTGAGTGATGTATTAGTGCCAGCTAGCATAGTTCGAAAGTATATGTTAGTAAATTGTGGTAGTTGCTCGAAAGAGAATTACGACACTCGAAGAACTCACGATCGGTAGAGAATAATTATGCGAAATTATAGAAGACTTAGCGGAAAGGATTTCGACAATTGGGGAAATCATAACTCTAGACCTCCTTAATCTTGTCTCCAGCCCTTACTATCCCTAGTTGTTAATCTACTGATTTAATTTGTTCGTATACTATATACAAGAATCTTAATATTTATAACTTAGGAATTATTAGAGCTTGTCTTCTTAGTGATAGTAAACATTTGTAGCTAAACTTTAGTTCTCTGTGGGATTCGACTCCGGACTTTTAGACCGAATTATATTTGCAGCGATCGCTTACCCTTTTTACGACTAGAGTTGGGCGTGATCAAATTTTGACAGCGTTGCCAGGGAACTAACGGTGTATCTGTAGGTGTACATATTGCTAGGTTTCAAGTTTGAAATTTTTTTTGTTTTGTTTTTTATTTTATTCTACTTCTTGATTTGAGAAATATGACATCTTGGAATTATGGTAGTTTCGGTGTTGGTAATTATACTATTGATCCTCATATATATTGTGAAGGAAACCACCCGTGGAAAAATTATCAAAATATTTTCGAGAGCAAGTTATGTGCACTAATTCGATCTTATGTGTGGAATATATGTTATATTTGTGGTGGTCAATATGGTCACCTTTATGATTGTGCTTGTATTTCTATCCTCTCCCAACAGAGGCGGATCCCGGATTTGAGCATTATGGGTTCCTACCATAATTTTAGATTAATATGCAATAATAACTGGGTTCACAATTATATATTTATAAATATTTAGTAAATTTCTTAATATAAATACAGGTTCTATGCAAAAGTTACTGGGTTCCCGGGAACCCGTACTCTACGCTCTAGGTTCCCCCCTGTCCCCCAACCCCTTATTATGATGGTTCTACATTTTCATGTGAAGTTAATAGGAACAAAGAACTTGGGAAGCTGGCCTGAAGGAGATAAAAGATAAGTTGAAGTGCATTGTGGAACAATATGATGAGAAAACACCGTATATACAAAGGCAAGAGGCAACTATTCACAACTTGGAGGCTCAAGAAAATAAACAAATTGAACATTGTTGTGATGAACCAAGGGGTCATTTTATGAATTAAGACTCCATTCTAGACTTATTAGCCATAAAAAGATTAATTTTAACTACATCAATTTGCGTGCGCAGTCCGAGCGTGAAACCAGAAAGCTTTTATGTGAAAATATGAGAAATACTAATTTCTAGAATTTAAAGTTTGGTTTTAGTTGACTTGAGTCAACCTTTTTAGTAAATGTACCCGGATCTGTGTTTCGATGATCCCGAGAGGTCCGCAGTAAAATATGGACTTGGGCGTATGCCTGAAATTGAATTCCGAGGTCCCAAGCTTTAGAAATCAATTTTTGTAAGAAATTATTTTGCTGAATTATTAATGAGATAAAGAAAGGAATTAATGTTTGAAACCATTGGTATCGGGCCTGTATTTTGGTTCCAGAGCTCGGTACAAATTTGTTATAGTATTTGAACGCTATCTGTGAAATTTAGTGAGAAACGGAGTTTATTTGACGTGATTCGGACGTCCGGTTGAGAAATAGTGAACTTTAAGTGTTCTTGAGAAAAATGATGAATTTTGAGGTTTAATTCATAGTTTTACATATGATGAGTTTAGACTTGCGTGCATGTTTAGTTTAGAGCTCCGAGAACTCGGGTGAGTTTCGGATAGGCTACGGGGTGTTTTACGAAGGTTTGCTAGTTTTCTATTTTCTAGTGCCCAGTTATTTAGTGCTTCGCGTTCGCGTAGCATCTATTGTGAATGTGTAGAGTAAAAATTGAGCTGGGCCTTTTTGTTCTATGCGAACGTGGGACCCCTGACACGAACACGATGGGCTGGAGGAGACCCTACGCGAACGCGATCTGGTACATGCGAACGCGTAGTGTAACGGGCCTGGGGGAGGGGAACCTGACTGTCCTCTATGCGAACATGGCCCAGTGACCGCGAACGCGAACGCGAACGCGAAGGCCAACAGGCCTGATTCTATGAGAACGTGGGCTGTCCCACACGAACGCGATGAAGGCCTACCCAGCTATATTAAAACAATGTTAAAACAGATAGAACTCTTTTTCTTCCTATTTTTCGAACTATCAAGCCCTAGAGGCGATTTTCTTCACCAAATTTCATCCCCAAAGTGTAGGTAATCAATTCTAAACTCTACTCTTTCAATTACCCAATGTTTTTCATCACTTTTAAATCAAAAATCAAGAATTTTCATGGTAAAAATTGAGGGTTTGGGTAGAATTAGGAAATTTTGTAAAAATGGGATTTTGACCTCGAATTGAGGTCGGATTTTGAAACTAATTGAATATTCGAGATCGGGGGTGAATGAGTAAACGAAATTTTATCCGAACCTCAAGTTTGGACCAAGCGGGCTCGGGGTCGGGTTTTAATTTTTTTTTAGAAAACTTAAGAAAATCATAATTTTTGAGTAAAGTTGGTTCCTTTAGCATCAATTAATGATATTAAACTAATTATGATTAGATTCAAGTGTTTTGGAGGTGGATTAGAAAGGAAAAGCGGTAATTGAGCAGTGAGTGGCCTGCGGAATTGAGGTAAGTGTTGTGTCTAGCTTTAGCTTGAGGGAATAGGTGTTGTCTGACTACTTGCTACTTGTTTTGTTGCTAAATCCAATGTATAGGTGAGATGACGAGTACCTATACGTTGTGTTCAGGTCATACCATGCGAGTGAATGTTAATTCCTATTATTTTGGTTGTCTTAAAGCCTATCATCTGTGATTATTGTTGTTAGTTAAATGTTGAGAGATTTGTGTCCGGTTCCACCGAGATGAATATTATACTGAAAACTGAATTAAGATTGAAATACTAAATGGTGATAGAAACCATGATGAAATATTGATTTCTTGTGAAATCCCTTTGAGAACATTGAGTTGAGATTGAAATACTAAATGGTGATAGAAACCATGATGAAATATTGATTTCTTGTGAAATCCCTCTGAGAACATTGAGTTGAGATTGAAATACTAAATGGTGATAGAAACCATGATGAAATATTGATTTCTTGTGAAATCCCTTTG